>BPLS01025735.1:60713-74914 GCA_019656275.1 Rhododendron kiyosumense
GGGTATTTTTGTCTGAAATAATATGGATCAGAAATTGATTCTAAAAATATGAATTTTGCTAAAAGTGGACATGTATATAAAAAGTTAAGAAGAATGGGCAAAATAGTAAAATTACATGAAAAGTCAAGAAAAAGGACTGAAAGAAAGAAGAAATACTTTTGTCAGGACTAATTGAAGTCCGAACCTAGAAAACAGGGCCGGCCTCTAAATTCCCCTTTTTTTTACCTGGATCAGCCGACCGTTGATCAGCCCAACGGATTAAAATACCAACGGTCATTTTATTTTTCCTACCTATAAATATGGCAGAGGGAAGTCATAGTGAGAGAGAAAAATCATTCAATTTCGATCTTCGTTAGTTAAGACTCGATTGTCAGTATCAACCAAACACGATCTTAAAAAAAAATTTGCGGAATTATTTTTTTTTCAAAAGTTTTCGATTACCGAATGCCATAATTATTTTTTAACGAAAGTAGTACTTGAATTAGGGTTGAGAAAGTGGAGGGAAAGTTAATTATCCATTCCTTTTTCCCATCTCACCATTGAAGAGAAATGAATTCTATTTTACATCTAACTAATTTTTAATTACTTTTTTTATCTAAAATAACTATCCAATCCGTATGCAAAATACACATCTCCATTATAGTTGCTCTGAACCCAACATGGTTTGATATAGCTGCAAAGACAAAAATAGGGTCACAGGCAATAATAATTCATTCATTCAGCAACCCCACACTGTACGGTTTGATTCCTCCATTATTAGTAATACAGTAACTGGTTGGGAATTTGCAGTGGAAGGAACCAATCCGACAAGGCCCTGTTTTCTTAAGATTAATTTAAATTTAGAAGTTGTCTTTATGTAAAAAAAATTTGTATTTGTTCATTTTGCACAAAAAAATTTGTAGGTTATTGATTTGTCTCGACGAGAGAAATCAAAAAAATCTAATATTTTTTACTGTTACCCAAGTATTTTGAGAAATAATCACTTCTTAGAGAAAATTAAATAGGCATCCTATATGGAGAACTTATTTAGGTATCCATCCTAGTAATTTTGAATACTTTTATTGTCATCCTCAAAATACTTTGAAGCCAATTATACCCTTAGTTATATGTATTAATAAAGATATTGTGTATTTAATTTAATATGTTGATTATCCCATAATCTGGATAATACCACAAAACAAAGAGAGAGGGGAGAGAGAATCAATGTTTATCTCTTCCCTACCATCAACGATGTCCACCACTTCCGGTACCCAAATTCTGCGCCATTACTTCTAAGCCAAAGCTCTTTCTACCCTCCTTTCCCCTCAAGTGCTCCCTGAAAGCCCTAAAACCCTCTCGGCCCTAAAACACACACACACACACTCTCTCTCTCTCTCTCGACGACACCCCCCCCCCCCCCCCCCCCCCAAGAAGAGTACGAAGAATAAAGGAGGCAAAAAAAAAAAAAAAAGGGGGCCGAAATAAAAAAATAGAGATACATTCTGTCATGATTCTAAGGTTGTGTATAGAATCATATTTTTCTTCTTTTGATGTTCGGGTATTAATGCATCAATAAGTAGTTTTTTTTTTTTTTTTTTAACCTTTTTCTCTGCTGCTCATGATGAGAAAAAAAAATCTATATAGCCAAATGTAGTATTTTTGTCACCGTCGCGTCCGACCTCTTAACCACTGCATCCGCCATTCCCGGGTTCTATCCTCTGCTGTCGTCACCGGATTCCGTTGCCGGAATATCAGTTTTAGGTATTATGTTTTTCGATTTTTGTCATATTTGTGAATTGATGATATTTTGTTTATCTACCTCAATTGAAACCTACACTTCTCAAAATTTGTCATGTTTTCTGATTTTTGTCATGTTTTTTATTTGATCGTGTTTTGTTTACCTACCTCGATTGAAACGTAAACTTCTCGAAACTTGTCAAGTTTTCCGATTTTGTCATCTTTTTTAATTGATCTTGCTTTGTTCATCTACTTTGATCAGGTTTTGTCATGTTTTGTGAATTGATCATGTTTTGCTATGTTTTCCTGCTAACACATTCATTTTTTTGTAAGAGTCGTGTTTTCTTTTTTGATTTTAGGGGAATGAAAATATATAAGAGAGAAGATTAGGAGAGAGAAAAAATTCAAAAGATTAGGTGAGAGAAATGTTTGAAAGAGGAGAGAGAATTGAGATAATTAGAAAAGATAAAAAGAAAAAGAAAGATTTGAAAAATTAGGAGAAAGAAATGGTAGTTTAGAATTTAATTGAATTTGAGGATGTAAAGATAAGTATTTAAATACAAACTAAATTTCCAGTGAGGGATCCCGCACGGGCTTACCGAGCTGGACTCCCCTTTCCCGATCGAATTGGGACGATCCGAGCCACTCAATTTGTTCAGAACGTGATTTTAAGGGTACCCGCAAGGAATCGGCAAAAAAATTGAGAGGAAAGGGCTTGATCCGAGCAGTTTTTTACTGAACCGTTCGATAAAAAATTGTTCAGATCAAGCCCTTCCCGATTATTTTTTTTTGCTGATTTCTCACGGCCTTAAAATCACGTTCTGATCACTTTGAGCGGCTCGGATCGTCGCAATTTGGTCGGGAAAGGGGAGTCCTGCACGGTAAGCCCGTGCGGGATCCCTCACTCGATCCGGACTATTTAAATACATTAGGATGAACATCTAAATAAATAGAGTAAAAGTGATGGCTAATTAAGTTCCCCCTCGCAAAAAATATCTTCTTTTTTTTTACTTTTTAGTGCAAAAAATGTCATTTTTATTTAGGTTCTCACTTTTTATACAACCTTCCATAGTCAAAGCAAATTTTGAAAAGGAAAAAATTACTCCAAAGACTGATTGAAATGTTGGTATAAAAACAAAGTTGGCCTTTGTGTTCTTTTGAGCAAAGGGTCATCATTTAGCCCGAAGGCGCGCGGCCCGCTCAAAGCCCGTCCGGCCTATCGAGCTTTTACCCGGTCCGAGCCCGTGAAACAGGCGGGCTGGCTCGGCCCGTACTTTGTAATGGGTGGGCTTTGGCCTATGAATTTTTACTTGGCCCGTGAGCCCGCCCGTAGTACACAACCATTAGCCCAAAATCCCACAAAATCTTTTTTTTCCCTTGCACAAGGAAATTTAAGCCCGCCCGCTAGCCCGCCCCGCTTTTGGCCCGCTAGCCCGTCAATTGGGCTAGCCCGTGGGCCGAGCTTGGGCTTCAATTTATGGTAGGTAGCCCGGCCCGCAAAAAAGTAAAAGCCCGGTCGGCCTGGCCCTTGGGCGGGCTTGATTAGTGATTTGGCGGGTTGGGCCAGTCCGGCCCGGCCCAATGATGACCCTAATTTGAGCTTAACTTAAACTTAACTTGAATTTGAGAGTTGTTCTTATTTGAATTTTTTTTGCATTTGTTAGTTTTGCGCCAAAATTTTATGGGTTATTGATTCGTCTCGGCGAGAGGAATCGGAAAAGTAATTTTTTTTACTTTTACCCAAGTATTTTGAGAAAGAATCACTTTTTAGACTTTTTTTTGCTAAAAAATAGTTATTTCTCAAAATACTTGAATAAAAGTAAAAAATAAATAAATCACTTTTCCGATTCCTCTCGTCAAGACAAATCAATAACTTAAAAAAATTTGACGCAAAATTAACAAATGCAAAAAACATTAAATTAAAAACAAAATTTTCAAATTTTAAATTAAGTTTAAATTAAGCTCAAAAGAACACAGCTGTGCAACTATAGTAGGCCACACAACGCAATTATCAACCGACCAAAAATAAATGAAATGAGGGTGACTTGACTTGACCAGATAAAGCTGCAAAGACAAAAATGGGTCACTGGCTATAATCCTTCGATAAATCCTGAAGGACTCATAAACCAACCACTAATTGAAAGAATTTTACCAAATTAGTTTTCTTTAGCACCTCAATTTGTACTTGGAATCAATCAAAGAAATCAAAATTTAAAAATTAGTGGGAGATCCACTACAGCATGTTTGTAACCCACTAAGTCCACTTCTAAATTTTATAACCCCTCTAGTCCACTAATATAGTTATATAACCTAATAACTCCAATTTACTTAAAAAGAGATATTTTTCAAGACCAAAAAACCCTTCTATATAACATATAAAGAGTGAAACCCTAGATCACAAAATAGATCTGAGCCTTCCTACTCCCCCCTCCCTCTCTCCTCCCCTCCCCTGGTGAACCGTTTGCCTCCAAATTCTCCATGCCGACGAGCTCTTCATCACGCATCACGAACAGGAGAGACAGGGATTGAACAGTTTCACCATGGATTAAAAGAGCATGTTCCTTAGATCTATTTCAATGGCAGAAAGGGATAAAATGGAGAGACAGGGATCGAGAAAATCTTTAAAAAATATTTCATTGGACCGAGATAGAGTCATGAGTCGTATGAAGCATTTTGGTACTCCATCCTCCGTCTTTGCAAAGGTAATCTTCTGGTATTACGGAAAGATAAAGTGAGCCACTTCCAAATTTGACAAAAGTAAATTACACCCCATGCATAGTTTTTTATTTGTTGTTATGTATCTTGATCTCTTTGATATTTAAGGTTATAGTCAATTTCTTGCACTAATCTTGAACGAATTTGGATTTTCGACTTGTTATGTGTGTGAAATTTGTAGTTTCAGTCAATTATATAATGTTATTCCGCTTTTTCATAAGCGTGCTTTAAAGTTGGTTTGTTTATCGTATTAAAAAGGTTGATCCGGTCGTTTATTTGTTTTACCGGAGAGAAATCTGGAGTAGTAAAAACAAAAAGTATAGTATTATAAGAAGATTGATCCGGTCTTTTGTTTGTCCCGTGTCCGATCATCAGATTTGGAGATTTTTGAATAAATACATAATGTTATATGTGTGCTTTTTTTAGGGTTAGAGATTTGAAATTTTTTGAATAAATATATAAGATTATATTTGTGTTTTTCATCAATCACTTATTGATTTGGTCCGCGCAGCGGCCTCTTCGAATTGCTTCTAATATATTTGGAGTTTTTAGAATAAATATATAAGATTATATGTGTGTTTTTTCTAGAGCTAGACATATAAGGTTGGAACAGATTGTATTTTTTAAAAAAATATATAAGGTTATATGTGTGCTTTTCGTGTCACAAAAAAAAAAATATTTTTGTGTGTTTTTGTAGTTACTTCTGTCATGTGTAATATGTGTTTTTCCTAGGGTTACACATATAGTATTATATCTCGTTTTTGAGATATATTAATGTTGTTTATGTTGTTTTGAATATGTATATATGTAGATATAGAGGTTATGAGAATGCTATTCGGAGGCAGAACATCAAAATTTTGAAGGATTCGATGAAGGTTATGATGAAGAAACGGTGAAAAAATGAAGCTCGACCCCATGTGGTCTCATCAACATTCAACTTGGGATTCAAGGCGCGACTGGAAACAAGGAAGGTGGCATGATATGTGAACATATAATGTTATTTTTTGAGATATATAACATTGTTGGAAAGATATGATGTTGTTTTGAGAATATATAATTTTATGTCATGTTTTGTGAGACTTAGAGCTACAGAAACTCAGATATAATGTTATATATTCTATTTTTTTGTGAGATTTAGAACTACAGAAGCCTGTTCTATTTTTTTGTGAGATTCAGAGCTACAGAAGATCAAATATAATGTATATGTTCTTCTTTTTTTTACGATATTTAGATATTTAAAAAATCACATATAATGTTATATGTTTTGTATAGACAATCATATAACGTTAAAGACTAAAAATAAGAAAAACAAAAAAGAAATGTTACATGTTAGAAAATTTTTGCCACATATAAAATGTTATATGTTAGGAAATTTTTATCACTCATATACAAGAAAAATAGGAAAAAACAAAAAGAGAAATTTGTTACATATATAATGTTAAATGTTAAGTGTAACGGATTCAATAAAAATAATCGAGAAAAATGAAAAAATACGTTTTTTGTTACACATATAACGTTATATGTGGTGTGACGGCAGCGGCCGCGGTGGCAGTGGTGGTGATCGAGGCTTGATTGCAACAAAAATGAAAAAAATGGAAAAAATACATTTTTGTGTTAGCCAAACAAAACCCTTGTTTCTTAAGTGGGGTATTTTTGTCATTGAAATTATTAGTGGACTTAGTGGGTTATGAAACTTAGAAGTGGATTAGATGGGTTTGGAAACTGCTATAGTGGAGAGAGAGAGAGAGAGTATTTGCAAAGGTACTTTCAATAAAGATTAATTACGAATATTGTCGTAGAATCAACGGATGAACAGATCAATGAAGATTATTGATAAGTATAGAATCACTAAGGATCCAATCGCAAGTGAATTTCTAGGTGACGGCAATTGGTCGAACTTTTGACCTTGTTTAAAGCTTCTTGCTTGTGTTGCATTAACAGAAGTGATCTATTGTCAATTTCTTTCTCCGTCTCTTCAATTTTATCTTTCCGGGGCAATTTCTTCCTTGAAAAGATTTTCCATTTTGATTCAAACGCAAATGATCGATGCAAAAGAAGGTACGGAAAGTAATAAGCAGCCTCATCCACTGAGAACAACATAACAAATGGAAATGCACATAAATTAATAACCTCAAATAACAAAGTGAACAAGTGAATTCCATAAGAAAGAAAATATATAAGGAATATGACATACACAAACGAAAGATATTCCACACCTATATCTTACCCAAAAAAAAATGTTAGGCATACATCCAAGTTTACATTCTTTCTTACATCTTCTCACAATCACTTGTAAGAGAAAACGTAAGATTGAATGTGTCTCAAGCATTGCTCGATCAGCTTACAAATGAAGAGTATAATGAACTAAAGCATGCATCTCAGACCTACTTGAATGATATGTAAAGGGACACTTAGAATGGGTTTGGACCAAATTAATTTTTTTAAAGCCATTAATTCGATATTATTTAACTTTCAGATATACTGTTTTTAATTTTCGCAATAAATTTTAGGGGAACTTTCACATACATCCCTGTACTTTTAGCAATGAACAATCAATTGATGAGCAAGTGATAATTTGATTCCCATTCTATCTGGATTGGACATTTGTGGTGGAAGAGAACCCACCCCACACGGTTTTTTCCTTTTTCCTTTTGCAACTTTTTCCTGGGTTACCTCCTAGCTATTTGCTGGAAAAGAAGGGGGAGGTTCATCTTCTTTTCTTTTCTTTTTCTGTAAACAACAAAAAGTTTGACCTAAAACTCACAAAAGAGATTTTTTTTTTTTTAAAAAAAAAACACAAAACTATAAAGTCCTAGTTTATAATTTTTTGATTAGCGAAAACATGGCATGAAGTTAGGAAGGTGACCTGACAAGGTAAAACTGCAAAGCCAAAAATGGGGTCTGGGACAATAATTCATAGTGCTGAAGACTTGAGCAACCCCACAGGGTTTGATTCCTCCATCTCCATTATTATCTAACTGATCACTACAAGAAAAAACGGCTTAAACGGCGTTTGGAACACGGCACTTGTTTGGGCGCCGTCGTAGAGAATAAAAATGGCGTTGTAAAAACGCCGGCTTGCTTCCCACTGACTTAACACCTCAAACTAACGGAGGCACACGAGTAAATCTCATTCCGTCATTCCATCAGGCACAACGTGAACCTAGGGCTTCGAGACTTCTGAACTTCGCTCCACAAAATCTCTTTTCCTCCCCTGCGAATTCTGAACTTCGCTCCTCCCTCTCTCCGATCGAGAAATCTGAAGATCAAGAGGTTTTCTACAATCTAAATCGCAGAATTTTTTTTTCATTTTTTTCGTTGGAAATCAAACGAAAAGCCCTAATTTCTCTTCCTCCCTCTCTCACGTTTTCATTCGAATCTCTCTTCGGTGAAAATCGAACTAGGTTTTTTGCAATCTCTCTTCAGTGAAAAGCCCTAATTTCGATAACCTCTCACGTGTTTTTCGCGTTCATCAGGAATCTCATTCATCAGGAAGATGTAGATGCAATTGAAGTTCAGAGACCAAAGCTTTTACTTCTCGTTCATTTGGAAAGTTTGAAGCGCCACAGGTCTATAGCTTCCCAGTCGACCATTTCCTGGTGAGTTCTTGATCGACTATATATGTTCATTGTTTGAACTTTCTTTGTTACAGTGGTAGTTGAGAACTAGGGTTTTTTGGAGATACCTGGTTGAACAATGCACGCTGGTAGAGTTTGGATTAACCTTAGCTTTTCATGATTCAAATGTTTGACTTGTTTGATTATGGAGTATGAGATCGATTTTTGGAGGAGTCAGTCCACATTTTTGATTTGTTTGTTTATTTTTGTGTGATTTGAAGCCAAGTTGTTTGATATTGTGATGCTTATTTTTTTTGGTGAAAAAAAAAAACAATTGACGAACACAAATGGATAAAGGATGGATAAGTCTTCCTAGGTTGCATCCAGCATACATTCAAGGAGTGAAGGATTTTGTAAAGTATGCATGTGGAATCAATCCTAATTCAAATGAAATCATGTGTCCGTGTAAGAAGTGCAGAAATGTCAAATTAGTAAAAAAGGAGGTACTAGGTGAACATTTAATGATCGATGGGTTTCTACCTAGTTACACGTGTTGGATCTTTCATGGCGAATTTGTAGCATCTCCTGTAACTTGTACTGAGGATAAAGGGCAGAGTGACTCGTACGGGGGTGATGAAATGCATGAATTGCTCTATGATGCCTTTGGAATTCCCCCATTTGTTCCTCCTACAGATGACACGATAGGTTCTAGTAGTAACTACGGTCCAGATGAGAAAACAAAAAAATTATTTAGTTTGTTGAAGGAAGCTGAAAGAGAGTTGTATCCAGGGTGTTCAAAGTTTTCAACCTTGTCATTCATTGTTCGGCTTCTTCATATAAAGACCCTTTCTGGTTGGACTGACAAGTCTTTCACAATGTTGCTTGAGCTACTGAAGGAGGCATTCCCTGAGGGTGACACATTACCCAAGTCCTTTTACGCAACTAGAGTTCTCCTTAAGGACTTGGGTCTCGATTACCACAAGGTAGATGCATGTCCAAAAGATTGTTCATTGTTTTGGAAAGATACCGCTGATAGGGATAATTGTATAGTGTGTCATCATCCTAGATACAAACAGTTTGAGAAAGCGGAGATTGAAGCTAAGAAAAAGCAAAAAAAGATCCCACACAAGATTGTTAGATACTTCCCATTGATTCCAAGCCTTCAAAGATTGTTCATGACAGCCGAAACAGCTTCATTAATGAAATGGCATGCATCTGGCCGAACTAATGACAGAAAAATGAGACATCCTGCTGATACTCCTGTTTGGAAACACTATGATAATCTGTATCCAGACTTTGCTTGTGAGCCTCGCAATGTTAGACTTGGTTTAGCAAGTGATGGATTCAATCCGTTCAAGTCAATGAGTATATCTTACAGCGTTTGGCCAGTGATTCTAACGCCATACAACTTGCCACCGTGGTTATGCATGAAGCAACCATATATGTTTCTGACCTTGCTCATTGATGGACCTAATGGGCCTGGAGATAAAATTGATACATATTTGCGCCTTGTGGTAGATGAGCTAAAGCTATTGTGGGAAATTGGTGTGGACACTTATGATGCAGAAAGTAACCAAATGTTTCGGATGCGTGCATTATTCCTATGGACAATGAATGATTTTCCTACCCTTGCAATGTTGTCGGGATGGAGCACAAAAGGTGCTCTAGCTTGTCCTCCTTGTAACGTACAAACTCGGCATCGGTACTTGCGTAATAGTCGAAAGATGTGTTACATGGGGCATCGACAATGGTTGAGTATGGACCACAGATTTCGAAAAGATGCCGCATCTTTTGATGGAACTGTCGAATATGACTCATTTCCTACTCGACTATCAGGGACTGATGTTTTAAAACAATTGGGATCTAGGTTCGATAACAAATTGGTGGAGAACGATGAGTCTCAAAAAACTACTAAGAGGCGAAGAACCAAAAAAGGGAATGACAAAGTGGCTGCTGATAATTGGAAGAAGAAGAGTATTTTCTTTGAATTGGTTACTTGGGAGTTTAACTTGATTCGCCATAATATTGATGTAATGCATAATGAGAAGAATGTTTGTGTTAACATATTGTGGACAATATTGGACGTGGATGGAAAGGGAAAGGACCATTTAAATGCTCGACGTGACATGGTAGATATTGGAATGCGAAAGGCACTTCACCCCATAAATGCTGGTAATAATAAGTTTTATCTACCACATGCATGCTTTGCCATGGATAGTAGAGAGAAAACTTTGTTCTTAACGATGTTGAAGAACCTCAAAGTGCCAGATGGTTATGCATCCAATATTTCACGTTGTGTCAATCTCAAAAAAGGCACCCTCTTCGGGTTGAAAAGTCATGATAGTCATATACTAATGCAACAACTACTTCCGGTGGCGGTGAGAAATCTTTTGCCTAAACATGTGGCAAAACCTTTGATTGATTTGAGCAATTTCTATAGCCGAATATGCTCAAAAACACTAGAAGTGGAGGCACTCGACAGTCTACAATCCCAAATTGCACTTACACTTTGCCAACTTGAGAGAATTTTCCCTCCATCCTTTTTTGTTAGTTGTGGAATTTTGTATCTAGCACTCTCATCGTCTTTGTTAATAAGATTTTTGCCGTTTTAAAAAAACAGCACATCATTTCAGTTGAAGTTTGGTTTTTAAACTTTTTTTTGGTTCAAACATTTACCTGAAACTTTTAAAATGGAATTGATGGTTAAATATATGGAGTTCTAATTTGCTGGGCTAAATAATGGAGTTGTAACATTGTTTGGGCCCATGACTTTGGGCCTAGTTTTACTGGGCTTTTAAAATGTTGATTCCGGCGTTTTCCTAAAAAACGTTGGCGTAGGACGTCATAATGACGTCACCGTAACGGGACAGACGCCGGGTGGTAACGGCTGAACCTTTTAAACGGCATTTTTAAAAACGCCGGCAGAGCTTCTACCCCGGCGTTTTTTAAGCGCCGGAAATATAAGCCGGCGGCCACGTCACCGACGTTCGGGGAAAAATGCCGGTGAATATATGACGGCATTTAACGGGTCTATAACGGCGTTATTCAAGCGCCAGCAAATGGATTATTCCTTGTAGTGGATTGAGAATGAGGTTGTCTTTTTCACGAAGCAGCGCGATCACAGCCGTCCATTCGCGCAATTAATGGTTAAGATTCATTTTCAATTCTTACCGGTAAGAATTGGTTTTCAATCCGAACTGTCCAAAAACACTTTGGACGGTTGCGATTGGGCTCCATAACTTCTTCTTTACGGAAACAACCATTAAAAAAGTTTTTCTGAGTGGGAATTTGTGGTGGAAGCGAACCAACCCCAGGCAGTTTTCCTTTTCACCTCTTTTTTTTTCTGGCCGTTTCCTCCTATTTGCTGAAAGAAGCTTGCCAAATAATTTCCTTAGCATCTCCAGTTGTACATGGATATGATCAAGAAATCAAAGTTTTGTAAACTAAACCATTTGGCCATGAAACTGAACTTGAACTTGGGAAAAACAAAGACAGTGCGAGTGTATTTGCCAAAGTAGTTACACAAGCTTGTCGTACGTTAAACGAAGTTGGCAAGTCTACGTATGCTAATGGTGCATTAATTGTAGAACTGATGAATACAACATACAAATCACCCATGTTTTACATTCCTTTCCACAAATATTGACCAACAGAGCAATGAAGATTACAAATGTTGTAACACTATCAATGGATCTTTGAAGAGAAAAGATAGGAATGGGAAAAGATATAAATATCAAATTTGTAGTGAAAGAACCGATATTTTTTTTCCCCTGCCTTTGGGTTGTGTTTAAAAACCAGAAAGAAAACGAAATTATGTTTGCCAGAATGCGTTTTACTTAGTATGCCCGAAAAAAAATTGAATAGGAATGTATAGATTCAATTTTGGGGAATTTTTAGGCCGGCCCAAAAACTTAGGCTCGGTCTTCATTCAGTCCTGTACAATTATTTATATTTTTTATTCCAACCTTGCCCCTTTACGTGCATCAACGCACAGAACTGGAGAGTATCTAGTATAGAAAAATTATCCAATGCTCCATGAGCACTAGTGCACCATTAAAACATTGTTTAAATTTCAAAAAGTCATATCTTTTGTTGTAGATATTCATTTTAAAAAAAAATTATATTTTTGGAACCTACTCGACGATATCTACTAAATAAGATCCATATTGAATATGAAATTATGAAATATTAAAAAAATACCATTTACTATGAGAAAATTCTATGAGAACTGTTTCTATGAGAATTGTCTATGAGAACTATTTCTATGAGAACTGTCCCTTTGAAAACTGTTTCAGACAAAAATACCCTTAGTTATGTGAACTGGTTATGAGAACTGTCAATTCTCATAGTCAGTTCTATGAGAACTGCCAGTTTTCATAGTCACTTCTATGAGAATTGGCTATGAGAATTGACTGTTCTCATAGAAAACTAGTTTTGTGAACTGGTTATGAGAATTGAACTATGTGAATTGGCTATATGAACTGAAAAATACACAATTCACATAATCTTACTACACACTAAAATACACAGTTTTCATAAAATATATATAGTTCTTGTAGAAAATATATGGTTCTAATAGACAGTTCTCATAGATAATACACAGTTCTCATAGAAAAATACTCAATTCTCATAGACAGTTCTCGTGAATAACACACAGTTCTCATAGAAAAATACACACACGAAAAAAAATTGAACAAAAACAAAAAGATAATCAAAATCAAATATAGTTATAAATATTCTAGCCGCCATGTCTTAAAAAAGTAATCAAAGTAAAAAAGTAATAGTTCACATAGGAAATAAATTGATTTAGAATTGAATTTTTATCTGTCAATTCGCATAGTCAGTTTTATGAGAACTGCTCAGTTCTTATAGAGAATTGGCTATATGAATTGCCAATTTTTATAGTTAGTTCTATGAGAACTATCAGTTTTCATAATTAATTCTATGAGAATACACAGTTCTCATATGAAATGGTTATGTGAACTGAAAAATACATCGTTCAAATAGCCTCACAACACACTAAAATATATCATTCTCATAGAAAAATATACAATTCTCATAGACAATCATTTTGAACAATAACAGTTCTCATAGAAAAAAAAATACAATTTTCATAGAAAAAATACAGTTTTCATAGAAAATATACAATTCTTATATAAAATACACAATTCTCATAGGGAGTTCTCACAGAAAATACACAATTCTCATAGACAATCATTATGGACAGTAACAGTTCTCATAGAAAAAAACACAGTTTTTATAGACAAAACACAGTTCTCATAGACAGTTCTCATAGAAAATATACAGTTATTATATAAAATACACAGTTCTCATAGGGAATTCTCACAGAAAATACACAATTCTCACAGAAAATACACAATTCTCATAGACAATCATTATGGACACTAACAGTTCTCATAGAAAAAAGCATAGTTTTTATAGAAAAAATACAGTTCTCATAGACAGTTCTCATATGAAATGGCTATGTGAACTGAAAAATATACCGTTCAAATAGTCTCACTACACACTAAAATATATAGTCCTCATAAAAAATACATAGTTCTTATAGAAAAATATACAATTCTCATAGATAATCATTATGAACAATAACAGTTCTCATAAAAAAAATACAATTTTTATAGAAAAACACAGTTCTCATAGAAAATATATAGTTCTTATATAAAATACACAGTTTTCATAGGGATTTCTCACAGAAAATACACAATTCTCATAGAAAATACATAGTTCTCATAAACAATTCCCATAGAAAAAACACAATTCTCATAGCAATCATCGTGGACAATAACAGTTCTCATAGAAAAATGGACTGACATTCAACAAAAATCTAATCAACTAAGAAAAAAAAAAAACACAGTTCTGGTTGAAAATACATAGTACTAACTGTCAATTCTCATAGCCTCATAGCCCGTTCACATGATCAAAAATACACATAATGATTGTCAGTTCTATGAGAACTAACTATTCTCATAGAGAACTAGCTTTGTGAACTAGTTATGAGAACTGGATTGTGTGAACTAGTTCTCATAAACAATTCTCATAGAAAATACACAATTCTGGTTGAAAATACACAGTTCTAACTGTCAATTCTCATAGCCTCATAGCCCGTTCACATGATCAAAAATACACAGTTTACATAGCTCACCCCCACACCAAAACAACTTTACCATCACAAAAAAAGATTCCAATTTCCAA
>BPLS01025736.1:0-35332 GCA_019656275.1 Rhododendron kiyosumense
TGTTTGAAATCTAGGCTAAAAAGTCCATTAGCATCAATACAACGTCCCCAAAAGCACGAAGAATCCAAGATCTGATTTCCATTCAGCTCTTTACTCTTCACTGTAATGCCAATCTCAACAAATACCAAATCTGAGAAAAAAAATTCCCATTTAAGAGGGAGTCCCAGCAAAGTGATGTATCTTCATGTCATATTCCATCATGGAACGTATTCCATTGTGAAATTGAGATAACGTGTCTTTTCTACACTTACCAGTACTACTACTACATATCCAACTGTCTAGCTACTCCCCAATTTCTATATGATCTGCAAACTCATTTCGTCATAATACAAAATATTCATGTTAATTGTCGGCCTTCTTTATCAGGCAAATAGTCCTCAATTAGAACATGTAACCTTCAATATACCACCATATATAAGTAATGGGAATGCCTACTTTCAAGTCTTAGTACTCCATCACTATTCCACCCCTCAGATGATCAAAGTCCAATCTATATTCAGAATAAGTTATTCACGGAGGCACGTAATCTCATCCGTCTATTTCGACAATCAATGGTTGAGATACGCTTTTAAACTTTGACCGTTAATAATTATCTCTAATCGGTAATGGTTTGTTTTTAATTCAGATCATCCAAAACACTTTTGGACATCTGAGATTGATCTCCCTAAAATTTATTCACGGCTCCTCCATAAATAATTTTTTCTCGTTGCAAAAATCTAGACCATCAGATGCAACTTTCATTAGTTTCATCCTTCTATATATTGTCAAGGCACTGATGATTCGACGAACACATAAATAACCTGTCCGAACAAAAACAGCACAATTAATTGAGGATACACTGCCAGTCTGCCAGACAAGGACAAATTCTACAACTCATAAAAGCCCTCACTGTCTAATCCGTACTGCAAAGCTAGCTGGAGCACCCATACTCCGTCCCTCCAACTTTGTTGAATAGTATGTCCCAGCATGAAAAACCCATGACTTGTTTTTAACTTTTTCTCTTTGGATACTGAACCTCAATCTCAATGCCTCCTAGGCCTAGCTCACGCAAGAAGTACAATAACTAAAATCGCTTCCCTCATCGAATGGGTATACAGACTTTTATCAGCCTTTCAACAGTAAAATTAGGCGCCTAGTGATACACAAAAAAAAAAGGGAAAACGCTCAAATCATGAGTTCAAACCCAAAAATCAAGTAATCGACAATGAGAACAAAACTACAATAACTAACATTTAACAAAACCCCAATATTTTATGCACCAAATTAAGCATGAGATAAACAACAAGTACCCAAATCAAGTATATTTTATGTTAGTAATCACTTAATATCGCTACCACAAACAAAGCAACAATGTATCGTAAATTGGTGACGGTAGAAATCACGTACCTTCTTCTTTGCAATTGGCTTGACCAATAGATGGGCACAATCTCTTTCCTTGTTCTTGTTCTTGACCTTGCTCATCCCCTTTTGCTTCTTCATATTACTCACAGTTTCGTCTTTCAATATGGCTTTCTTCTTTTTCTTTTTCTTCTTCTTCGTCTTCTCCTTATTTTTCGAATCGGAACTAACATCACACAATGCCAAAACCTTCGGATTGTGAACCTCATTCTCTCGTGAACTACCCCCCTCCTCCTCTTCCTCCTCCTCGTCATCCTCATCCTCCACCCTCTCCACCTGAGGAGCCACCGCAAAAATCTCCACAATTGATCTCTTCTTCGGCGCCCTAGACTTCGCCTTCATCTTCACATGGGATCTCTCATCGTTCCCCTTACAATCAAAGCCGATTTCCTCACTCAAACCCCCCTCGACAGGGTCTCCCCGACTCCTCGACGACTCTCCGAAAACCATCTCCCTCTCTTCGGACTCCAACCGCACGAGCCCCAGCTCGTCGGACCACCACCTGAACTTCGCCACTGTAATCGGAGGGAGAAAACCCTCGTCCGTGTCCCCGTCGAATGGCCAGCATTTGGCCACGTCAACACTCCTCGTCTTCGAAACATACTCTCTACGACAACACAATCATTCATAAATTCACATTCACAACAGTCAATAAATTTATATTTTCCACACACACACACACAAAAAAAACAGTCAATAAACAGTAAACTAACTAACGGGGAAAAACGATACGGTAAAATATCGAAGAGAAGAACAAATTACCGGATCGAGAAGCCCTGGAACGCCACCGCCATGCCTCCTTGTATGGTAGAGAGAGAAACTAGAAGAAAGCAGAAAACCGATCGGTATTTGGACAGATATATAGTAATTTAATTAGCAATAGGATATTTCTCATTCTATAGTAGGAGAGAGTATTAGAGAAAAAAAATTAAATAATTGAACAAAAGGAGATCTCGTCAGAGTTTTCTACGGTCCAAATTCGAGCTTACGAGTTTAGAGAGAGAAAGTGAAATTAGATGGACTGTGAAACATGATGATGATAAACTCACTAGCCTAGAGAGAGAAAGCTTTAAATTAAACAGGCAAGACAGAATCCTTATCCGACGATGATAAAGCATATAGAGAGAGAGGGGGAGAGATCAGGTTAATTAGAAGGAATCAGAGAGAAGTTCTAGAGCGAGAAAGTAGAGAGAGAAAACAAGAACAAAATCTCATATCATCATCATAACACAAGGTTCCAAAGGAGGAATAAGCTATATGTACAACAGATTTGCGTATGTGCAGAGAGAGGAGGAGGGCGGGAGTACTTACATGTCGACGGGAGCTGATCCAGCACGACGGCCGGATTCCGCTGGCTAGAGAGAGAGAGGAGTGCTTTTCGTTTTCCCGCTGCGTATGGGATGAGAGAGAGGGGGTGAGGAGAGAGAGTGGGGTTTAGAGATGGAGTGAATTTCGTGCCCCTTATTAAAGGGTTGGACAGCGACCTATGAGAGCGGAACCTAACAGGGAAAAAGGAGTGAGGAATATAAAAAGAAAGCGGTCTTTTCATTAAGTTTGTAATAATAATAAATAATAATAATAGTAGTAGAGTAGAATATGATATACTTGGAAGTACTGTAAAGTTTTTATTATGGGGTGAGGTGTACATTACATGCTCTCTCTCTCTCTCTTCCTTTCTCTCTCTCTCTCTCTTCTCGGGTAGTGTGGACAACTGAGAGAGAAGAACAGATTCGCCCACTACCATTTGTCATGCGTACGCGCAACGTCGCAGCGGGTGAAGTGCCCTTCCCACAAATCAAGATAATGATGTTACACGATACTCTCTCCATTCCCATCTGTTGGTCTCATCTTATAACCAAGATCATTTTTAAAGAGCTGTTTGAGGCTTAAAAAAAAATAAAAGATGATGTCCTTTTATCGAACTATTATTAAAAAGTAACAAAATATGAGGAGTTTTCGAAATTTAAAATTTTTTAGAAACTTAAAACGACCGCAACACAAACTTCATCTAAGCAAACTATTATTAAGGAGTAACAAAATATGAGGTTCCCATGAAATTCAAAATTTTTTAGAGGCCTAAAATGATCGCAACACAAACTTTAGCTCGGGACTAACTCTATCTGAAGAGCAAAACCAAACCAAATTTGAAGAGCTATGCCATCAAAATACCCTCCAAAAGAAGAAGCAAACTTGCTACACCATTTTGATGTAGCTCCCTCCCTCTCTCGCTTCAAGTTTAAAGTGTAAAAAATGGGTCTTCAAATGGCCAACTCAACAATTCTACTACTCTAGATTGGGGAATTAATTGATTGTTTTGGCATAGTTGGTCCCTTGGGAGTCAAAGAAATAATAACATACTCCCTCCGTCTCAATTAATTTAATTTTCTCGTTCTATTTTAATCGGTTAAAAAAATTATTATATTTTTAAATCCGTAATAAAATTTATATCAAATATGAATTTTATTTGATAAATCTCAATTAATACAATAATACAATATTTTCGAAATCACCTAAAAGATTATAAATTACAATATATAATCAATTGAAAAGTAGCATAAACTCCCAAAAAATACAATTAAATTGGGACGGAGAGAGTATTTACATTTGAAGATCCCCTTGTAGTGCACTAATATTAATTCAACTTGTCATATAGGTCACTAAAGTACATATTTGATGTAGAATTTCACTTATTCCATTGGAGATATGCTCAAAGAGGTGCGTTTCCACCTGGGCTTTTTACCTCTAAAAGTCGTAGACAGAGGAAAAAAATAGCTTTTGTCTTTATTGAAATAAAAATATGCGTTTTTTAGTTGTGCAAGAAATTTTTATGAATTATTAATTCATGACTCGTTTCAATGCACGAAGATAAAAAAAGTAAAAAACTTATGGCCTTTACCCAACTTTTTTTTGAAAATATTCAAGACAAAATTTTTAAAAAAAAGTCATTTTTTTCCTATTTTGATATTTTCTGGATTTTTGACTTTTTATTGCATATTTTAAAAATATGTGCGTAGATGTCATAATTTTTTATTTTTCTGATTCCTCTCATCGAAGCAAAACTAATACTCCATAAAATTTTAGTGCAAAACTAACAAATGTGAAATTTTTTTGAACAAAAACAAAACAAAATTTTTCCTCACCAGAACTTTTAGGTTAGTGGAAACACCACCCTAAATGAGCTATATCTAATAAATTTCTCTATTACCCTTCCATTTTTAAATTAGATATTATTGATTCGTCTTGAGGAGAGGATCGAAAAAGTAAAAAATTATTAGCGAAACTCATAATTTTTTGAATAAAAAAAATAAACCAAAAATATACAAAAGTTTGACGCAAAACTAACAAATGCAAAATCTTGAATAAAGAAAAAATAAAAAAGAAGAAGCTAAGTGGTTTAGTTTTGCCAAAATAGGCCTAAGTTGAAATTCTTAAAATGGACCAACAAATGGTTTTTTTTTCTTTTTTTTTTGTGATGTAGTAGTTTTTTTTCTTTTACAATCCTTATCTGATGTAAAATACGTACAGATCAATCCTATTATCAATTCATCGTTGGTGTTTCTTTTCATTTGATAAGGATGTATTACGTCGTGGGATGAATATTCTAGTTCGGTCAAATTCAATACGCTTGGCAAAAGGTTGGGCTTAGGCCTTTGATTCAGTTTGATCGGGTCAAATCAAATATCAAACTCTTAGGTTCAAAAGCTGGGTTCGCCATATGGTAGCATTCGGATTTGAATTACCAAGCTGCCATTTCTAGCTAAGAGTGACGCTTGACTCCACGAGGTTCGGACTCTTAGGTTCAGCTGACTCCTACAGGCCAACTCACTTTCGTGGGCCTAATCGCCTTGCTCTCCGTGTATATATATATCTCTATTATAAAACAGAAGGGTGTGGGGACAAGTTGTTGCAATGGCTCAGATTTGTTTGATCCAATGGTTGATAGGCATTCTCCTCATTTCATTAAAGAGCCCATAGTTTTAAGTTAAATTACACAACTGTCATCTTCTTCCATCCGGGATGCGTAGTACTGTAGGCACGGATTAGCACTAGTATATATATATGTCAGTTGTGTCGTCACTTGAAACGTTAAGGCATGCACATGGGTGACCACTCATGCACATGCACGTTAATGGCCTTATCCAAAACGTCATGAGTGCCGTCAGCCGGAATGGTTACAGAGCATGCATGGGAGTCACGCGCATGTACTTAGAGGATGAAACCCCAAAACGGTACGCATGTAGTACTCTTTCTCTCTCAAAACCCTAGTCCTTTCATCCTTCTCCTGCACTTTCTAACCGGATCGATCGTCAGAGGGTCATCCGAGTTCCGATCGGATTGGCTTTTAATCGTGCGTTACTTGTGCAAACAAGGCGGAGCTAAGCGAACCCAGTCGCTGAACCAAGAGGCTCAAGCAAGATTAACCGAATTTGATCACAACTGCACACATGTTATTTGTCTCACTTGTACACAGCTGTTCATTTTTCATTTGTCTTAGATGCACACAGTGTATTAGATGCATAAATATCTCTATTAATATTACCAATGAATTTCTTACGTACACTTTTACTAAATAAAAAGATCAACCAATATCTTATATAGTAATCTCTTTTAACCAGGATCTTATACAATGGAGTAATTCATATCAGTGATTTTGTTTGTTTTAATATGTTCAATATTTTTATATAAAAAAAAAATCAAGTTGATTGAATATCGATTTTATTTTAAACAGGATGTATTTGTCACAATATATATGTAGAGTTAGAATTGGACATTCTTTAATATATCTTCAGTCAAACTATGATTTGACCAAGTTGAATTATTTATATCTTAATAATACAGCATATTTGTCACCCGTGAAACCGACAGAGTTTTTGATCGTCCACTTTTCTTCCATCGACTATGACTAGCTAGGCCAATACATGCATGACAAATATTTCGAAGGAATATATTTGTTACAGGAAAAATAGACGGTCAGGTCATAGTTTTAGATATTCATTTTTTTAACAAGCCTTTATGATCACATTCCAATAAATATGAATCTATGGCTTGGGTTTGGCTAACTTTAATGTTCATGGATAAAATTTTATAAGAATTTTATTTTTATGTGTTTTTTAGTAGTTTTGTGTCAAATTTTTGTGGATTAGTTATTCGTCTCGATAAAAAGAATGTAAAAGGTTAAAAATTATTACAAAAACTTTAAAAAGTTTGCTAAAGACTCAATAAATTAACCTGTCCATGTCAGGGTTTTTTTTTTTTTTTTGTTCATTTAGTGAACTTTAAAAAAAAAATCATAACTTTTTACCTTGTAGATTCTTGTCGTCAAGATGAATCAATAATCCATATAATTTGGTGCAAAATTGACAATGGTTCATGAAAAAACAAAATTGGAAAAAATATTTATCCAATCATAATTGGGAGCAAACCCAACCATAAACGATAAACACGGCGAGATTTACAAAAATAAATAAATGTTTCAAACCGTTAAATAAAATCATAATGAATCTTTCTCCACGTCACATGAAAAACAATATAAAATGATGAAATGAGATCGATGAGTATGACTATTTCTTCTTTTCGCTGTCATGGTAACAACATGAGAGTCGAGAGGCTAGTTTCTCTTTTTGAAGAGCAAAAGACTTTTTATTAATCTTTAGAAACAAATTACAAAAACTAAAAAGATCTTAAACTAAGATAATTAAATGCCGTCAGGACTCAAAGAGGAGATAAAATTAAAACCGAAATTGACAAAAAGCCAACTAAGATAAAAACACCCACAAAAAACATTAATCCAAAGCTAGCATGGCTATGTAATGATGCTCATCAATTTTTGTTTTCCCATCTGAGCAATCCTACTAATCACTTCCTCCTCTTCACCATCATAGCCAATACCTTGAGTCTTCTCGAAGTCCCAAACTACTCGAGCCTCATCAAGACCCCATATTGCTTGAGCTTCAACGAGAATGATTTCATTCCTATTATTAATTTCTTGATCAGATGATAATGCGGCTATTGTTACTACTGACCCGAACTGAACACATTTTTGCTTCTTCTTGCCACCTCTTTTCTTGGATTTCAGAATACCCAACATATGTTCAATCGACTTATGTTTCCATTTTGTAAAACCTCTGCAGTTGAATTGAGATCCACAAACAACCGGATACCAATGATAGGATCAACCATTTCCTCTTCCAAATGAGAGACTGACGGGTCTTTTACAATTAACTAAATAACCACAACTTAAGTCAAATTATCCCATTTGCTTATGACAAACCGAACGAACTCTTGCTATTAAGGATCCAGTCAAATGGTGATTGAAGTAGAAATTTCGGATCAAATTAATTAACAATACTATATGCGGTGGGTGAGTGAGTGAATGACTGAAGGGCTGTGGACCCAAGTCACACAATACACATGCAGAGTGTGAATCGTTTTTTTTTTTTTAAAACACCTTAAACCACGAGAGTTCGAATTGAAAGCCCGACCTTAGCATGAGAATTAAGACCATGAAAGAAAGGCTCTATTAAAGGATTATGTGACTAAGTTTTGAACCTGGTACATTAATTGACAACAATCGTTCCTTTGTCGTCTCTTTGAGTAATATGCTAGTTCATGGAAAAGATGTCACAGTTATAAGATATCGATAGTGATCGATTAACATTTGTCTAGGGATATTCATTTGGGAAAAAAAAAAAAAAAGACGTTTTACATACAAGTTCTTTACAAGATCATATATACTACGTATTTAATTTTAATTAGGACAGGTGGCGGGATTTTAATCCGAGAGGAGCCGGTTTAATATACATACATACATATATATATAATCAAAACGTATACTTATTATCTCATAAAGTTTTTGCCTTCAAATATATTAAATTTGTACACTGAAATGATTTTAGCCTAATGCAGTTAAAGTATACAAATTATTTTGCTTTTTTCTTTAGTCTACTTCAACAGTCACGTGTTTATTTGTTACTATTTAAGAAAAAAATTGTGAAATGAGAATATAAATTAACCAATTTTTTTATCAAATTAAATCAAAATTATTAAGATTATAAATAGCTATACACAAATAATTATCAATAATATTTAAAATCAAGTATCGACAAAATAAATTTAAAAAATTAAAACTCGGGGGTCGGCCCCCGAGCCCAACATAACTCCACCCTTGGCCCCTCTGCAAGCATATCAATGGTAGTGGGATGAAAATCTAAGTTTACATGTTTCTGTCGTTTTTTGGACGTCCAAAACTACTAAAATAATTAGATTGAAAGATGAAAGAACCGTGTTCTGAAAAACTACCTTCATTCCCTACCAACATTTTTTTTCTTTGGGTAAATGGATCATTTCGTAATCAACCAATCGAAGAAACTAGAAGGACAATATCACACAATACAGATATTTTGTCTTTGGGTTGTTGGTTGTCTGTTCTGGTAGTAGGTTGTTGGGTTTGGTTTTTCTGGATGGCACCTTCCCGTCCTTTAGGTTGGTTCTTGAATGGCATTTTGTCAATATACCTGAGACCCGCTTAATCTTTATAATCCTTTTCAAACATTAATTTTATCTTTTTTGCTGAGCAAAAAGAAAAACCTACAACAATCTACCATCAACCCACCAAAACTAGGGATAAGCTAGCAGTCCCGAAAATTCTGTTAGATACATTCCATATACTGCTAAGCTAAATCTTTGGTTGTCGACAGGATTTGTACATGGATTTGGAACATGCCTCCATGTACAAATCCTAAGCCTGATATTTTCATTAAGACTGGATATATAAAACTTGAGCTAGCAGAGTTCCTAGATCTTCCTCCAAATATTCTGGCATTTCTTTCCAACCACATGTAAAATAGACTCCAGCAGCCAAAGCCAGTTTGATTTGAAACTTCTCCCCCTACAGTACCCAGTGGCACAGATGAGTTCTCTATCCCAAGTCTGAAGTCTCAGCTCTCCTTTGCACCTGGAATCTGAAAGATAATATCTCCCAAATGCATCTAGAAAAACTAAAATCTGCTTGGTTTTGGGTTGTTTTTAGCAAGAGTTTTTTGGTACTTGCAGGTTTAGGTTCTTCCTTTTCTTTTCTTTTCTTTTCTTTTTTTGGGCTTTCGCGGCTTAGTTTCGCTTCAGTTTGGCTTTCTCTGCAGTCTTATGTGTGTCGTGGGTGGGGGTTTTGAGGACTGGTGTTGAGGTTTTTGAGGTTTGGTGTTGTTTGGGCTTTAGGGTTGGGTGTCTTTGTTCTTGTTTTTTTTAAATTCCAGAGAGACACATCATCCTCAAAGTCTTCATCGTACACCGACCCCACCCACGACTTTCTCCAAATCATCAAGAACACTGATTCTTTTCGCTATTTCAGCCTTCTCTGTTTCAACATACTCCCTCCGTCCTATTTTCATTGTCTTTTTTTGATATTCGTGTCATTTTCAATCACTTATATCTTCCAATGTGAATCTCCAAAAATATGCAATATGGATCTTATTTGATAGATTTCAATTTGTTCTATAATACTCCCTCCGTCCCGGTTTGTTTGTCTTATCGTCGAAATACGTGTTTTTAAAAAATATACTTATATCTTACATTATATAATTTTGTTTTTATTTTGAAGATTTTGTATAATAAAACTAATTGAGATCTATTAAACAAAATCCATATTACATATTAAAAACATTACGAATTAAAAATTATAGCCAATTCTTTGAGAGGTCAAATGCTCTCAAAAAGTCAAAAAGGGAACAAACAAACCGGGACGGAGGGAGTACAAAGATGTCAAATTCATGAAAAATATTATAGATTGAAAGATATACGCAAGAGACAAAAAAGTGAAAAAGGAATAATGGACAATGAAAATGGGACGGAGGGAGTATTTCTTTTAAGTTAGAGCTTCTACCCGGCTGGTGTTCGGACAAATAAGTTAAAATGACTTATTTTTTGTTCTTATTCAAATTTTTTTCGTACCATTTGACTTATTGTCAATTTTTTGGGGATTATTGCATTCTCACGACAAGAGGAATTTAAAAAGTTAAAAAATTTGACTGAAATTCAATTTTTTTTAAATAAAGACGAAAAAATTTTAATAAGCCAATTTTTTCGTCTTTATTCAAAAAAATTGGATTTCGGTTAAAAAATTTTACTTTTTAGATTCTTCTTGTCGTGAGAATGCAATAATCGCCAAAAATTTGACAATAAACCAAGTGATACGAAAAAAATTTGAATAAGGATAAAAAATAAGCCACTTTGGCTTATTTGTCCGAACACCTCAGGCTCTCTTTAAAAAATATATTTTTCCTATTGTTTGGTTGACGTCTTGCCTTTGGGACTTTTTTTTGGATCTTGGGTGGCTCTTGCCGTTGTGTCCTTAATCCGTTTAATCTTTTTCAAAAGAATAATAAATTTCTTTTGCCGAGAAAATAAAAATTACAATATTCGAAGAACATGTGTTATGATGTTTCTTCAGAATGAGAACACAAAATACATTTACGATCAATCTCCATACCCCACCATCATTATATGTACATATTTCTTTTTTCTTTTTTCCGTCGGCACATATTTCATATGTTTAATACAGTATAATACGGAGTAGTTTTTAAAGAAGGAAATCCTCTTGCAATGTGATTTTGCATTTTTTTTGTAATGCAAAGTGTCTCAGATTACAAACTTTTTTCCATGCTTATGCGTGATGTGAATTGGTTCCAAGAATTACTTACAAGAAAAATTAAGGGGGCCGAACCACAAAATTACAAGCCATAACCTTTTGGTCAACCCTTGAGTTTGATACGTGAATAGTTTGTTAGGAGGCGAATGAAATTTTCATGTTATTTGTGAGGCAAATAATGGAGCATAATTTTTGGAAATTAATATTCATGCTTCACTTTTTATTGATGGCGTTCCAGTTTATTCATCAAGTTATTATTAGTAACTTTACGTTAAAATTGGAGCTCTATCAATAAAAAATGAATAGCGAAAACCAGTTTCCTTTTTTTTTTTGTTTTGCACAAATGCTTTATTCTGAAAAGAATCGAAACGTACAGATCGAGGGTGTCGGTTCATCACTACGTAAGTACTAGTTTTAAGTTTGACTGTACGTTCGTATATAGTACTGATTGCTTTAATGAGTGAGTGAGTTCACTCACAACAGCTTTGCGATTTCGTACTTCAAATGAAACTTTATCTATTGTAAAATATGTTGGCAGTACCCCCGACAAAGGGATGCAACCAAATGGGACTAGTTTACCACAACTCTTTGCGATGTCGGGAGTTTGAATCTCTTCACCTCCGTGTGGCTGTTCTTTTTATTTTGATCGGCAATTTTTTTTATTACAAACTCAATAAGCATGCATCAAGAAAAAAGTAAGGAAAAACAGACAAAAACAAGTACAAAAAGAGTTGAATAAATCAAGAGCCCCAAACCCAACACCCACTAACCGCATGTTTTTTTTCTTTTCCTTTCTTTGTTTCGATTTTATATAGACTTAGTTATCTCGTGGATTTTAATAATTAAGATAGTATTCTGGGTTTATACTTTGTACTTTATATATGAGATGTAAATAATAGTACTTCCTCCGTCCTGATTTAATAATCATTTTTTAAAGTTCGTGTTATTTTTCAATCGATTATATCTTGTAATTTATAATAATTTATGAAATTTTGAAAACATTGTTTTATAGAACTAATTGAGATCTATCAAACAATATCTATATTGGATAAAATTTATTACAAATTTAAAGATATAACTCATTTTTTATCCGGTTAGAATTAAACGAGAGATTATTAAATCTGGACGGATGGAGTATCTTTTATCAATTGGAAAAGAAAAAGACAAAGGAGTGCCAAACGGATCTCTATCCAATAACACAAAACCGCGATGTCTTTGATTAATAAGTGTTTTTGTTTTTTATTTTGTTTTTTTAATCGGCAAAAGATAATACTCCATCATTCATCCGTAATGGCCAGGCAAATAAAATAAAACCATTACAACAGAATAAACCCCGCATTGAGATAGTCTTGAGGGACCAGAACCCTCGTACTTCTAGAGCCCACAAGAGTCTAAACTGCCCCTTCACCTCACATTTTTATAGGAACTGAACAACAAATCGCCCATAAGAGTCTAAACTGGCCCCTCACCTCACATTTTTATAAGAACTGAACAACAAATCTTGTTGGCAAGATGTCAACAAAACACCCAATGGACGAAGCCCAAACTACACCTAATATAAGTGTTTTTGTTTTGCTCAACTTATATATATTTAATAAAAAATTAGTTTCGCACATTATTATTGTACTTTTTAAATAATTCACAAAGCGGGACTAGATATCTTTAATTCAGTGTTTTGTTTTTATTTTCTTAGCTATCTTTAATAAGTGTTATTAGGCATTATTGAAGGAAATAGATGGTGGGTCGAGTCAACCACATGCACCAGCCTTACTAACTAGATTTGGATTGTTTTACTTTTATTCAACAACAAAAATTAGTTTTGTACATGATATTTACTTTTTAGATTCTTCTCGTTAATATGAATTAATAATTTAAAAAAAAATTATCGCAAAAATAACAATTGTAAAAAAAGATGGAATAATGACAAAAAAAGAATTAATACAACGAATTATACAAGCCAAATCATCCCTAAATCCTCAAGGTCCTGTGTAGTTATGTAAGATGGTTGACGGTAGTTATACGCTCATAGACCTATCGATCCCCAAAACTAAAACACAAACCCCACTAGAGCACAACATAACCGAAACCCAACCGAAACGAGAAGCCGAAATAAACCAAAGGGCCAAAAAATTCAACAATAACCACAACCACCCACAAGGAAAATTGGAACTCCGACGAAAGAGACATATCATCTTCCCAATTAGAAAATTTTCCCTCTTCGAACTCTGCGTATTTCTTCAAAGCTTTCTCCCTATCAACGATTTCCTACTCTTGCCGTTCAACGAATTTCTTCAGATTATAATTCCTCCCTCTTTTGAACTTGACTCCCAAAAAAATCAAGATTCCATGGCTTTACCACGCTTGACCGAATAAGCATCCTTTATTCCTTTACGACCCAAATTGATTGAAAAACTTCCTGAACGACAAAAGACCGAATATGCATTCTCCGGAAGATTATATATCCACAAAGAGAGTGAACAATTCTGAACTCTCGCTATCCATATCCTCCTAACTTGGATTATCAGAACAATATTCGAACCTCATAAACATCATCCAACAACAACATATAGCTAGCAACAACCACCAGTAGCACAAATCAGCAAAGATAGCAATACATAAAAGTGCAAGACCAACCTAGCCGCAGATCAGAACGGTAGCACACGAAGGAAAAAAACAGCCCCAGCCTCCCAGGAGCAGGGAATTAAACAGAAAAAAAAAACAAAAAACCTTGAAGAGGGAAGCGAAACGCGGTGGAAACGAGCTAGCAATGGAGACTGAAACGGCCGAACCCAGAAGCGGTCACTTGACAGCGGCGGCAGCGGCAAGAGCAAAACGGCCGGTGAAGCAGCGAAAGGGCAAAAGCAGCAGCGGCAATACGGGAAGGGATCCGGCAAACAGCAGCGGCAGAGACGAAAAGAGATCAGTCAAGGCAGTGGCGCGGGCGAAAGGAAGGAGAGAGAGAGAGAGAGAGATCGGGCTAGGGAGTAGAAAAAGGGGTTGGAATAGGATAAAATGAACGGCCGAGCAAAAAAAATAATGGATAAAATGAACGGGGGCTACATTTTGAAGGCGAGAAGCAGATCACATAAAGAGGAAAAAAGGGGAGGGGCGAGGGGGGATGGCCGGTGATGTGGGCAGACGTAGGCGTGGGTAACAGGTAGTATTGGGTCGTATTCGTGTCGTATCAGTTAGGTTCGTATTACAACTCATCCCATCCGAACTCGACCCATTTAGAATTCGTGTTTCTCTAGTCGTGTTATTTCTGTGTTTCATGTCACAAATGCTCAACCCTAACCCGTTAACATCGTGTCTAGTTCGTGTCGTGTTATTGTATCCGTTACCCAACTCTATATAGAATTACAAATGTACCATATATTAATATATATATATATATGTACGTATCGTGTTAATGGGTGACACGAATTAGTAACCGTGTTAATCGTGTCAATTTCGTGCCTCGCGTATTCAATTTGAACCTGATCCATTTAGAATTCGTGTTTTCGAGTCGTGTCATTTTCGTATTTCGTGTTAGAAGTGCTCAACTCTAACCCACTAACTCCGTATCTGATTCGTATCATATTATCGTATTTCGTCTCCGTTGCCTAGCTCTAAGCAGACAACTACGGATTAGGGGAGAAAACGCCTCATTTCAGAAAGATACAAGATTGCCTTATCAAAAACCCTGTACCTTTACACTTAAAAATTTTTGACCGTTAAATTTAAAATATAAAAAAAATTACATAATCCAACGACTGAAAAATCTTTCGACAACGGGTCAGACCACTTTCAAAATTGCCTCAAGAGCAGAGTACGTTTCACTTTTAGTTCCCCGCTTTTTTTTTTTTTTTGATCTGATTCCCCGCTTTCTCACCACCATAGTTTCTGTTACCTAAAATGTAAAATATTTAAAGACCAAAAGGTCTTAAAATTTTAGTAAAGACCAAAACATTTCACTACGGGCAGAATTTTATTATTATTTTTTTTCTTTTCTGAACAAAAATATTTAAATCATGCAATAAAGTTAGGCAGGTTTCTCCTCCTATTTACATTCAAAAGTGCGGACAAAAAGAAACTTTTAAATAACTGGACGCCTACATTGTTGGGAAGTTCTCTCTTTATTGTGATGTCACTCTCACGTATTTTTTCTTTAATCTTTGTAATTCTCCCTTCAAAGATTAATGAAATACTTTTTTACCTTTAAAAAAAAAAGTGGCTATCTAGTTTAGAAGGGAAAATTTCACGTAGGCACCCGACCTTTCACACAAATCACACATAAACACCTGACCTTTCTTAAATTTCATATAAACACCTGAGCTTTCTAAAAACTCATCAATTCAACACCTGACCTTTATTAAATTTCATATAAACACCTGATCTTTCTAAAAACTCATCAATTTGACACCTACCGTTACCCTTCCGTCTAAAACCAAACGAAAAAAAAGTTAAGTGCTCCGATTTTTTAATTGTTTGAACCAGTGTGAAGATCTTATTTTTCTGATCATTTTATCCTAAAGAATCATAATTAATTTTTGACTCTAAAACTCTCGTTAATTAGTCCTAAGAAAATCGTAGAATTAAATATTTCTTAGGACTAACTAATGAGAGCCTTAAAGTCAAAAATTAATTATGATTCTTTAGGGTAAAATGATTAGAGAAATAAGATGTTCGCACTGGTTTAAACGGATTGAAAATTGGAGCACTTAATTTTTTTAACCATATTTTTTACTATATAAACGATTTATACATGGTTGAAAAATTAATTGCTCTAATTTTCAATCCATTTAAACCAATGCGAAGACCTTATTTTTTTGATCATTTTATCTTAAAGAATCATAATTAATTTTTGATTCTAAGGCTCTCGTTAGTTAACCCTAAGAGATATTTGATTATACTACTTTCTTAAGACTGACTAACGAGAGTTTTATGGTCAAAAATTAATTATGATACTTTAGGATAACATAATCAGAGAAATAATATCATCACACCGGTTTAAATAGATTGAAAATTGGAACACTTAATTTTTAAACTATATTTTTTAATATATAAACGATTTATACATTGTTGAAAAATTAATTGCTCCAATTTTCAGTCCATTTAAACCAATGCTAATATCTTATTTTTCTGATCATTTTATTTTATCTTAAAGAATCATAATTAATTTTTGATTCTAAAGCTCTCGTTAGTTAGCCCTAAGAGATATTTGATTATACGACTTTCTTAGGGCTGATTAACGAGAGCTTTAGAGTCAAAAATTAATTACGATTCTTTAAGATAAAATGATCAGGAAAATAAGATCTTAGCACTATTTCAAACAAGTAAAAAATCGGAGCACTTAACTTTTTTTTCGTTTGGTTTTAGACGGAAAGGTAACGGTAGGTGTCAAATTGATGAGTTTTTAGAAAGGTCAGGTGTTTATATGAAATTTAATAAAGGTCAGGTGTTGAATTGATGAGTTTTTAGAAAGTTCAGGTGTTTATATGAAATTTAAGAAAGGTCAGGTGTTTATGTGCGATTTGTGTGAAAGGTCGGGTGCCCACGTGAAATTTTCCCAGTTTAGAATAAACAAGTACTTCCAGCTCTCTAGACGGTGTATAGAATGGAGGGGAAGAGCATATATATAGATATACATATATAATTTTGGATTACATAAACTGTAGCGATCACAATATATATAAGTTGTAACTCTATTAGAAATTTTGGATCGCACGATATGCAGCGAGAATCACTATATATCTTGTAGCGGACGTGAACTTTTAAAAAATCAATTTAAAAAAAAATATTTAAAATCTAAATTAGCCGTAATGGTTGAGTGGCATCCGTAATGGCCGCGAACCTTTCCGTGAATTGAAAGACGGCCGATACGTAACACAAATTGATCAACCGATATACAGATGCAATTTTCTACTCCTATCTCACTGGTATGAATATCGAAAGATTGGAAAAACCAAAATATGTGTCGTATGTAACGGTGGATATTTAAAACCTTGAGATCGATACATATATGTGCCCAAAGGGAAGTGTAACAATAGAAAGTCTGGAGATATAACACCGGCCAAGCAGTGGGAGGGTTGAAGCTGGTGGGCAAGTTGGCTGTGGAGCAATTGAGCAAATCTCGACTGGCATGCCTAGGGTTATCTTCGTTTCATTTTCTTCATGTTTAAGTCCATGTTCGGTGGAGACAGGAATAGGATTACGGATGTTTTTGGACTTGCGGAAAGAAAGAGAAGAGAAGAGAAAACTTGAGTAAAAAATAATTTCCTTCTTTTATTTGGTTAATGATAGCGGAAGGAGAGAAGAAACATGAAAAAGTACTGACGAGCAAATAGTATTTTCTCCGTTCGGATTTAATAGTCCCTCGTTCAATTCTAATCGGATAAAAAATGAGTTATATCTTTAAATTAATAATAAATTTTATATCTAATATGAATCTTATTTGATAGATTTCAATAAATTCTATAAAATAATATTTTTTTAATTACATTAAACGTTATAAATTACAAGATATAATTGATTGAAAATGAACATGAACTTTCAAATAGAACTATTAAATCCGGACGGAGAGAGTAATTTTTTCCTATGAACTTTCTCTACATTTTATTTCTTAAACATTTTCTTATTTCTTAAACATTTTCTCTCCTTTTCTACTTCTTTCTTCAACTTCCAAACGCACCCTACGCCTCAATAGTCAAGACTCTGTATCGAAGCAAAGGCTCCTATAAAGTCTAAACCCAAATTATTTGCATTTTCAGTCACTATGTCATACATACATACATATGGGAGTGGTTCTGGGGACACTTATCTTGTGAAAACCATTTTTGGAGCTACATACGCAAATGATCGGAGCCGTTCAATTTGTTTAACATGATTTTAAGAGTTCTCAAAAAAAAATCAACTATCGATCTGTTAGGGGTAAAAACTAAATGAATGAATCGATCAAGCCCTTAACAATATCCGAATGAGTTAATTTTTCACAAAAACTCTTTAAAACATGTTCTAAATAAATTGAACTATTCCGATTATGAGCATGAGGTTCCAATAAGATAACTTTCGAAATAAGTGCCCTGAACCGCCCCATATATATATTATGTTGAGATTTTCACATGATCATGTAGCCCCATATATATGTATACTTTGTTGAGATTTTTGCATGATTGTGTAGATCCACTTCAACATCAGTACAAAAGACTTTTGCCCATGTAACACATGGTAGGTCTGGCCAGCCAAAACCTTTGTGCATCCCCATGTCAAGACGCTCTTTTACAAGACGTTACACACACAACATAAATGTACTTTTTCAGGTAAGGGTCATCATTTAGCCCGAAGGCCCGTGGTCCGCTCGAAAATCACCTGGCCCATTGGGCTTTTACTCGGCCCAAGCCCGTGAAATGGGCGGCCTGGCCCGGCCCGTAGTTTATAATGGGTGGGCTTGAGCCTATGAATTTTTACTCTGCTCGGCCCGTGAGCCCGCTTGGTAGCCCACCTATAGTACCCGCCCAATAGCCTACCCACAGGCCCACCCATTAGCCCAAATTTCCACAAATCCTTTCTTTTTTCCCTTGCCTAAAAAAATTTAAATCCGCATGTTAGCCTGCCCGGCTTTTGGCCCGCTAGCCCATCAATTGGGCTAGCCTATGGCCTGGGCTTGGGATGCAATTTATGGTAGGTAGCCCGGCCCGCAAAAAAGAAAAGCCCGGTCGGCCCAACCCGTGGGTGGCCTTGGGTAGTGACTTGGAGCCAACCCAGCCCGATGATGATCCTTATTTTTCAGGGCATGAACATTGAAGGGTTGCTTTGAAGGAGGGCAAGAGAGTAATTCCACATACCAACTCACATAGGCAATTGCTGACCAGGGAAAGGCATATGGACCCTTTAAACACACACATACTACCCAAACTCCCTATGTGGGGTATTGTGTGTGGTTGTCCAAGAGACCTTTCAAGTAATTAGAATGTAAACACCATTTTCTCTCAAATGTAAAAGAATCCTACTTGTTATGGAGTATCTTCCAAAGATAGAAACATATTTCAACCGTGAATTACCCAAAGATTGAAAAAAAAAATAATGAATAAAGGTTTTTTTTTTTGCAACAAAAATTTTTTTTTATTAATCTTTATAAACGATTACAAAGATTAAACGGAACAATGACACACCGACAAAAGCCACCCAAGACCACCGAAGAAAGTTTTTATCCACATATTTGAATGTTAGTTGCAACCAACCCTATAATCTGAGGGTGAAAAGATGAAATTTTACAGGCCAGGGTGACATCATTGAAATTGAGATATCAGAAGGAACACTAAAAAAAATACCTGAAAAGTACCTATAACCCACAAAGAAACTAGCTATTACTCTTAAAAAATAACGTGCCAACTGCCAAATATGACCATCTGAATTGTAATAATATTGACACCCAAATATACCTCATCCTTGTTATCAAATGCTACAACATGCAAATCAAATTAACTAATTAAGGTTTAGAAGAGTTGTTGAAAAGATCGAGATAATTGTCTGAGCAAGTACAATTTTTAGGTTGATTGCGGACTAAATTAATTAATTTCTGTTACAGATTGTCAGACATTATTTAGCTTTTCGTTATCTTTTTCAGCTTTTGAGCCTAATTTTTAACCACATTATTTGTCTCGGCAGATAATATCAAGAAAATATAATTATATAAACCAAAGTTGAAAGCAATTAATGTAAGATCACACTAAACTTTTTTGTTGTCTTTATTGAATTTGTTTTGTCTTTAACGATTTTTTTTTTCAACTTTGATCTAGTTATTACACATTTTATTAGAATTGATTTTCACACTCCCTTTTTTTTTATATCCACACTCTCTTTTTTGTCTTTTAGCAAAAAAAAAAAAAACACATACACTTTAATTTCAACGCTAAAAAACAAAAAAGAAGAAGAAGTATGGGTATCAAAAAAAAGGAGGGCGAAAATCACTCCCCTTTTTTATTCCTCCGGTCAAAATGAACAATTAATCCAAAAAGTTGATCAATCTAATCTAGAAAATATTAGCATAAATCAATAAAAAAAAAATCCTCTCAAAAAGACCAAAGGTTTAGGCCAAAGGAGGTGTTAGTTCAACTTAGTTACAGTACAAGACAATTTCTTGGGCGTAACTTGGGAGAACTTTCCAGTGAATTTCATAATCTCCACTAGAATGATCTTCCTTTAATTAAATTGAATAAAATATTAAGAGACGCATTTTTTTTTTTGAACAGCAAATATTAAGAGACGCATATACCGCAAATAAAATAGAAAAATAATTTTCACACTCCCTTTTTTATAACTGCACTCTTTTTTTGTATTTCAATGGAAAAAATAAACACAAAAATTTCAGTGAAAAGCAAAAAAAAAAAAAAATAGAGTGCCTTTAAAATAAAAAAATATGGTGAAAATCTTTTTCCTCCAAATGTTGCAACATGTGTACGGAATTTGAGGTAATGCACTGTGAGAGTCTGTACAGGTTGAGCGAGTGTGGGGAATGAATGAGTCGGGCGCGCGTGAGCAGGACTTCCTCCCTCCCGTCTTCAAAGTACGTGTAAACATTATGGGGTGCTGTTGGGTTCATTGGGGTTAGAAAGTGAAAACTGATTTTTAAGTGGACCCCACGCCCAAATACTATCCCCATCATGATACAAAATTAAGAGGGAAATGATATTAACATTTTAAAAATTGATCCAGGCACTCCAAAAAATAAAGGAAAGTGGCTTTAGAATTATACTGATTTTAGAGTGCATACATCAATTTTTGGAGTGCTAATATCATTTCCCAATTAAAAGTATACATACATACATATATGGGCAAATTTCACTTACCTTCCCTGAGGTTTTTAACACGAACAGAAATCTCTCATGAGGTTTCTGAAATGACATTGCCCTCCTCTCCTTTACAAGACAATACCAAGGGGCCCCCCTCCGTTATCGGCACGTTAAAAGTTGGATGGAGAAGGTGATGTCATTGTACTATACTCTCTCTGTCTTAATTTACTTGTCCTAATTATATTCTAACTGGATTAAAAAATTAGTTATATCTTTAAAGTGGTAATTAACTTTATATCAAATATAGATCTTATTTGATAGATTTCGACTTGTTCTATAATTCAATACTTTCGAAATCACCTAAAACATTATAAATTATAAGATATAATTAATTGAAAAGTGGCACAAACTCTCAAAAATAACAATTACATTGGGACGGAGGGAGTAATTTTTACAATACGTATACTACTCTCACAAGATTCTTTACCCCTCTCATTTATAAAATATAAAATACAAACACTACTACACTTTGTTCTCGTTTTACTTTGAGTTTTTGTCCTTATTTAAAAATTTGAATATGAACAAAAACAAAAACTGTCTAAAAAAATTTTGGTTTTTGTTCATATGTAAGTTTTTTCGTGCGGTCTTATTTGTGGAATTTTTAAGCTTTTGGGTTTTTTTTCATATTTGAATTTTTTTTTTTGTATTTGTTAGTTTTGGATTAAATTTTTGTAAATTATTAGTCTGTCTCAACGAGAGGAATCAAAATAGTATAAAATTATTACTTTTATCCAAAATATTGAATTTCTCAAAATATTTGATAAAAGTTTTAATTTTTTTACTTTTTCAATTCCTCTAATCGAGACAAACCAATAATTCACAAAAATTTTACAGAAAATTAATAAATGTAAATCCTTTTAAATAAGGATAAAAACTCAAAGTGAAACAAGTACGAAGTGTAGTGGTGTTTGTATTTTATATTTTATAAATAAGAGAGGTAACGAAGAGTCGGGTAAAAATAGTAAAAGTATTGTAATAAGTATAGTACAATGACATCACATTCTCCATCTATTTTCTAACGTGCTGATAACGGAGGAGGTCCCTTTGTATTGTCAGAAAAAAGATGGGAGGACAGTGTCAGTTCAGAAACCTCAAGGAGGTTTCTGTTCGTGTCAGAAACCTCATGGGAGGTCAGTGAAATTCGCCCTGCATAGATCCATCCATAAAAGTGTATAAACATTGATAAACACGCCCAGATCCAGATGGTCCACATGTGTATCACGTAGTACATTTATGTGGCATCCCCATTCACCATTATGGGGCCTACGTACACGCATGTCATGATGATGATGGACAACAACGGGGAGCGGACGCCGGACCCTACCCGCCAAAACACTCTTGTCCTCTCCTTGATAACGACTTCGAAGACGGACCTCTCATAATAAGAGAGAGAGAGAGGAGACCATTTTGTTCTATTTTTATTGTTCATTTTTAAATTACGTGTCATTTTTAAATTATTTATATATTTTAATATATAATATTTTTCATAATTTTAAAAATTTTGTATTATAAAACTTATTAAGATCTATCAAGCAAGATTCAAATTACATATTTTTCAAGATCAACACTAACAGATATAAGCAAAATATATAAAAGAAATAAACAGAATAATGGACAATAAAAATAAGACGGAGAAATAAACAGAATAATGGATAATGAAAATGAGACGGAGGGAGTAATTCGCAATTAGATGATGAATATTGGAACATAGTAACTAGTGATTAACTTATGCACCATAATTTTTTGGTTTTGTCTATATTCAAAACTTTTTTTGCGTTTATTAGTTTTACGCTAAACTTTTATGAGATATGGGTGAGTAAGAACGAGTGGAATCGAAAAAGTAAACACCCTAATAAACGTGTTCTTGTAAATTCATAAGTCTGAAATTTATTTTGATTTGTTTTATTTTTCGTAACTTTTTTTACTTTTTCGTCATAATTTTTAAGATTAATCGTCCGTCTCGACAAGATGAATAAGAAAATTATAAAATTATAGACCGATATTGAAAAAACTCAGTCAAGATAGCACTTTAGACAAATAAAACAGCTGTTTGATAGTACTTTTTTCAATCCTAAGTGAACTTTTTTTTGCATTTCATCATAATTTTGTACTTTTTAAAACTTCTCTTGCCGAGCTGATAATTAATCTAGTAAAAAATATATTGTAAATTTAACAAAAATTCAGTAAAAACAACAAAACACACAAAACCAAGAGAAAAAATAAATGTTTGCTTTGGGTCTCAAAATCCAAACGAGTTTCACTATGGGTACCAACGGCAAAAGTATCGACAATGTTCGTGAAAATGGATGAATAAAAAATGTTTGAGGGGTACCGGCGGCAAGAGTACCAACAATTTTCTAATTTTTTTGGAAATCAAATACGACAGAAAAAATACATTTATCTTCTCTGCCAAACTTTTTAATTTTTGACATAAGTTAAAAATTTTAAATTATGTTAGTGGAGATGGATGATACAATAAACTTGGCTTAAATCTGACAAAAATTCATAAGAAAGATCAAAAGACTGATTTTTTTTTCCCCACAAAGTTTCTCTTACTTCGTCAAGTGTGTCTTTACTTATTGGTTGTTGATAATTTAAATTAGCACTTTTTGAGTAAATAAATGAGGAATATTTTTTTATGACCATTTATCTATTTGCACTCTTTCCTTGCCTTTATTCACGTGCATAAAAAATCAAATTGTTACATGAAAAATGATTTAAGAAACAGAACAAGAAAAAAGCGCAAAATGATAAAACAAACAGAGTGCAAATTTTTTCCTTAACAAATAGTAGTAAAATTGAATGACCCAAACGAGGCCTTAAATAATAGTTTCCCTCTCCTACGAGAGTTACTCTATGCCTCTCAAGCACCTCCAAGTGATGCTTCAAGTCCATGGGCGGATCTACAGTAGTGGCTCATTGCAAGGCGGATAAAATTTTGCGTAAATTAGGAAAAAAATGTAGATAAGAGGTGTATATGTCGTTGGGGGGGGATTATTTAACGAGGGAGTTTTAACAATTAACCGGCCATTCACTAATGCAATTTCCTAGTCCCAGAACACATTGAATTCATGAAAAGCAAATACGAAGAAGATCCAGCATCTTTGAAAATATTGACTCAACTGCCTGAGATTTCTAACTACGCTTTTTATTTAAGAGTGTATTTTACTGACTAAAATAAATATTTTATTTTGAATTAAAGGTGATGTATTGTAAGGGAAAATTTTCTTTTATATATCCCTTCGACTTTGACCAAAAATTCATTTTGGTCCTTCACCTTTCAATTTTAGCATAAAAATATTTCGACTTTTCAATTTTTTTCAAAGTCATCCTTTAGAAGGAATCCATTTTCATTGAGTTCTGCTATAAAAACCAACGGCCCCGTCGGGCCGTCTCAGGCCACCAGACGGCTAATCTGAGCGGTCCAAAAATTCTTAAAAAAAAAAAATTGAGGGGGCTAACGTGGGAATCAACAGCATTCAATATGTGTAGAGTGTTTGATCTAAACAACCTATTTTTCGTGTATATATGTACATATCCCTAAATGATGACATTGAAAAAAATTGAAAAATTGAAGTATTTTTATGCCGAAATTGAAAATTGAAGAACCAAAATGAATTTTTGATCAAAATCGAAGGGATATAAAAGAAATTTTCTCTATTGGGAGATAGTAATAATCTGCCTCGTAAAGCACAAAATGAAGTACTTTTACTCACTCCATTCCAATTTAATGGTTCTTTTTAAAAGTTCGTGTCACTTTTCAATTAATTATATTTTATAATTTATAATATTTTTATGTGACTTTGAAAATATTGTATTATAAAACTAATCGAGATCTATCAAATAAGATCCATATTGGATATAAAATACATTACCGATTTAAAGAAATTACTAGTTTTTTTTGTCTTGATAGAATAAAACGATGGACTATTAATTAAATTGAGACGAATGTAGTAAAAAATAGGAGGAATTGGGTTTCAGTGGGTGGTAGGGTAAAAAATTCCCAAGTGGTGGACAAATTTTTATGGAATTACATAAAAATGAAATGGACAAAAAGAAATTTCTCATACATGAAACGGAAAATAAATTCTCCATACATGAAATGGACAAAAATTAATTCCTCATACATAGAGTCGGTTTGTAGTCAAATCTAGGTTTAGACCTAAATTGCTCCTTGTATGGAACTAAATTGCCCCTTGAATAAATCTAAGTTGCCTTTTATTATACCTAAGTTGCACCTTATTTTTTTGAAGTAGTACCTGAGAATGATTGAATTTGAATCTATAAGGGGCAACTTAAGTCTATATAAGGAACAACTTACTCAGTTCCACTTAACTTTTTTTAAAAGTTAACATTTTGTCTTTATTAAAAAAAAATTCGCGCTTGTTCGTTTTGCACCAATTTTTTTGGACTTTCCGATTCATCTTAACGAGACGAATCAGAAAAGTAGATTTTTTTACTTTTCCGATTCTTTTTGTTGACGAATCAAAAAGTCAAAAAAAAAAAATTGACATAAAACTAAAAATTTAGAAAAAAATTCAATCACGACAAAAAAGAAAAAGCTTAAAAAGCCCAGAGAAACTCAGCCTAAGTCTATACAAGGGTTTTTTAGTTGAATGAGTTAGGAGAGGATGACAATTACTTAACCCAGTAGATGTTCTTGACAAAAGTCAAGTAAGGGGCAATTTAGATCCAATAAGGGGTAACTTAGGTCCATACAATGGGCAACTTAGTTCCATACAAGAAGCAACTTAGGTATAAACTCATATTCGATTACAAACTGATTGCATGTATGGGGAATTTATTTTTGTCCATTTCATGTATGGAAAATTTCTTTTTGTCCGTTTTATTTTTATGCAATTTCATAAAAACTTGTCCACCACTTGGGAATTTTTTATCTCACCTCCCACTAAAACCCAATTCCCCCTAAAAATCAAGAACCTCAGTGGAACGGAGGCCAAGAAAACCTGTAGTGCATTCTGCACTACAAGGCGTGTAGCAGATATCACAGCTCTTGGTGAATGTTTTTAATGGTCCAGATTCAAATATGAAATTTTTTCAGAAAAGAGTTTAACTTTTTTTCAAAATTTTTTTCTTTGAATCTAGATCATTAAAAACACTCACAAACAACTGAAATTTACCCTACAAGACACCTTAGAGGACGAATCCACCCAGCAGGATCCCCGGGTCGGCGGAACGGGACCTAGCGAAATGCATGGTGGGAAAGAGGGGGCCCAGCGCTAAAAATAATTTTCCTCTCCTACTTTCTCTTTCTTTCTAGGAAGCACTTTCTACGGGGAATCTGGAAACTGAGGTTTTGGACAATTTTCCCGCCTTTTTCTAATCCGTTTTTTATTTTTTTGTTAGGTTTAAGGCTGTTTCCCCTTTTACCTTTGCTTTTTCTCATTTCTCTCTCTCTCTTATCCTTTCCGACACCATCCCCGAAGGATTAATGGGAGATCGGACGCTCGGCTTGTTGCGCGTTCAAAGCACGCTTCGCAAAGGCCTAACGTAAGATTTTTTATCATCGCTTTGGCGGCTGATTTTGGTACTCCATTTTTTGTTAACAGTACTTCTTTGCAAGTGTATTTTTGATACAAAAATACATTTATAAGAAAGTGTCATTAACAAAAAAAATTGAGTGCCAAAATCATTTTCCCATGGCTTTTCCCCGATGAGCTCTTTAATCATACTTTGCCCATACTTGTTCAAGTGTAAGTTTTAACTGCAATCCCATCCAAGTCTTCCAATAAATCTAAAACAGCATTCGTCCTCAAATTGATAGTCCACACCGAAAAAATATTATTTTTAGTAAAAAACAATTAAAGTACTTTAGTATACAATTTAATTACTTCGGTATTTTATCAAGCATTAATGTTATATGTGGAACTCATTTAGGCCCTATTCCGGAACGAATTTTAAATACTTCTTTTTTAAGAAGGCAATTTCAAGTTAAAAAATAATGGGCGTAATGAAATCTAAAAATATGCAATATGGATATTGTTTGAAAGATCTTGATGAGATCTTTTATACCGTGCAAAAAAAAATTAAAAAATTATTTTTCATTTACATTATTTTTTAGTTTGAAAATGTGAAATAAATACTTATTTTTTAAGAACGTATTCTAGAACGAGCTCTTAAGCATTTTCGGCCCCGTTTGATAACGGGTTTGGGAGTTGGGATTGGAGTAATAATCCCATGGGATTATTAATATTTTGTTTTGTAACAAAAAAAAGGTCCGGACTATTAGTCCGATGGGATGCCGAATCCGGCCTTTAGGGGGTATTAGCAATACCCCGTAGGACTTGGTATTCGTAATCCGATCCCAACCCATTCTCATTACTAATCTCTTTTCATTACCAATTTCTTTTATCAATTCAATCACATCATCTAATCCCATCTCAAACAAACAAAATATTAATAATCCCATCATCTAATTCCATCCCAAACAGACATACTCATTATCAATCCCTTCTCATTAACAATCTCATCTCATTACCAATCTCAATCTTAATCCCATCTCCTTACGAATCTCATCCATCTATCACTGTTATCAAACGGGGCCTTAGGTGTTTGGCTTGTTCATTGTAGAACTCATTTTAGAAAAATGACAACTCAGATTTAGGAGGTGTTTGGTTCCCTCCTTTTCACATTCTCATTTTTGCATTTTTGGGTGCTTGGGTGATTCATTTTGGAATACATTTAGGGGATGTTTCCATTAACAAAAATTACAAAAAATTTAACACATTTCCATTTCGTTTTCACTAACAAAAAACTCTCAGCATTTACACATTTCATTTCCACTAATAAAAAATTTGTCAACAAAAACTGTTTTTGCTACAGTAACTCTACTCATAAACCGTCAACAATTTATTCACTATTGGAAACACCTAATTACTTTTTAATCACAAATAAAATTTTTTAAATTTTTCACTACCAGAAACACCCCCTCAGTGAAAACTCATTCACCGTTTCTGCAATTCTAGGCCAAAAGTGAGAAGTAGCTCAAAAGGTCCTTTTTGCATTATTGGGTTTTCTCATTTTTGGTACAATTACCAAAATACCCACTCAAAGCTAGTAATTACTCTTATCCTCTCCACACAGAGAGAGATCAACATAGATATGAGAGAAAGGGAGATGGAAAAATATGTACGAAGTCGCCTGGCATAGGAGTCGCCGGTGGTGGCGACGGTGATGGGTGATCAGAGCGACGAGCGCTAGCGTAGGAGTCACCCATTGTGGCAACGATGGTGGTTGATCGGAGCAATGAGCTTGGAGAGGAGATGGGGAGGGAGAGGGATGAGCGAGAGGAAGTCGCGCTAGGGGCGAAGGAATGTGGGTTTGGGCTGGAGTTCGGTGGGTTGGGATGAGAGTGAGAGGAAGTCACGAGGAACTATAAAAGTAAACATTAAATACATCTTTTAATACATAAAACAACCAAGGCTAATATGGTAAAAATCAACTCATAATTCATCTACCAAACACTACTATTGTTCTAAAATACATTCTGCACATATCTCCCAAACACTCATACCATACTCAAAACACATTCTGACCATAATCCAAAAAGCTGAAAGTTAAAAGTAAAAAAGTATGCTCACAAACACCCCTTGAGTTTAGAGAAGAGAAGTAAGAAGAAGGGGATGAGCTTTTTGACTTCTCATTTTTGACTTTTTTATATTTTGGTTAGTAAAAGACCTACAGAATATATTCTGTACATATCTCTCAAACACTAATTATGTTGCAGAATATATTTTTTAAACACTTTACTATATTCAAAACATATTATAATTATAATTCAAAAAATCAATAACCAAAATGCAAAAAATCAAAAAGTAGAGTAACCAAACACCGAGTACTAAAGCAACAACAAAAAGTCATAGAGCTCAACTATGACATTCAATGAAATCTAAACCATGAAGAAAATAGTATTACCCGTGGAAAAGGACTTTTAGTGGCTTGTTCTTTTTTAGGGTCTCTTGTCCAAATCCCCCTTGTCATCAATTCTTTGGGCCGGCTACCTATGTGTCTGAAATGATTGTGGAACTAGAAGAGACTGTTTGGAGAAGCATACGTGGGAAATAATCTTCCATGCTATAATTTGGTCTTTATGATTGGTACGAAATGATCTTGTGTTCAACAATGCTACATGGCGAGTGAAGGATCTTGGGGAGTTAATTAAAATTAGAGTAGTAATGTGAGTTAAGATGAAGTTCAATACTAAGGTGCACTCGATGGAAGACTTTAAGGGTTATTTTGACGGTACGAGGAAGGTGAAAGTTTAAGTGCTTTGGAGAGGGGTGGGGCGGTCCAACTCTCTGTTGGATGGTCCTCTTCTTTATTTTTATTGCTTTCTGGTCTTATTTTCCTTTGCTCATAAGCCCTTGTGCTTAGCGAGCCTCATCTCGATGTACCCTTTTCGAACTAATAAAATTCTTCGTTTTGCCGAGGAAAAAAAAAAACTAGAAGAGAATGTAAAGAGTATTTGTGCAAGCTAGTTTAAAACACTCATCTTTATCAATAAATAAATAAGTTTACCCATGGAGCCATGTATTAAATCATGGTATTGTTTGTAATTGTAAATCATCCAAACAATTATAACAGGATCGACCAAGTGGTGATCTTGGCCTAGGATTTTGGGGTGAGGTTTGCTCATTTCTAAGGTATCAGATTCGATTCTCTTTACCAGTAATTCTTAGGGTTGTCTTACCCTTACACATAAACATGTGAAACAGCTGTATGAGGGGGTTGTAGGAATTATCCAAGGTACGTGCACGCTAGCCTACGACATCCTGCATTATAAATAAAAAAATTATTAAAACAGTGATGCAAAAAACAAAGAACGCATTATCAGGTTTTTGCCACTTATACTACGTGTTATCCAACGATCACTCGTTAACATAATAGCGAGGGACGAACTAAATTTTTTATTTTCCCAGCAAAAAAGAATTTTATTAATTTTTAAAAATAAATTAGAAAGATTAAAGAGATTCTATGTATTCATCACTGAGCATGAGCACCCCACAAAGGAGACGCTCCTCACACCAAAAATCATATGCCGCCAGGACCCAAAAAGAAAAAAAGAAAAAACAGCAATCCAAAGTTGCCAAAAAGCTGACCATGACACATAAACCCCAAAATGAAACATCTCTCCCATAACCCAACCATGACATAAAAAGATACACCACTCTCCCATTGTAACTGAGGGTCCATCATCGTGTTATAAAGTCTGAATATTGGCCCTTTCATCATCTTCGACTTCCACTATCATGATGGATGAAGTTATTTTAAGAAAATAATTGTATGTGCGTTTTGCTCTATGACAAAATAACACAATATCTTTGTAATCTCTTTCAAAGATTAATAAAAAAGTTTGCCGATAAAAAAAAGATGGGTCAAATACTAATTAGACATAAACTTGATCTTCTCTTATTTGCTAGACAAATTTTGAATATGTACAGAAAAAATTAGTAGTGATTGACCGCCCCTAAGAAAGTGACATAGTAAATTTTTTTTTTTTAAAATGGCGCGCAGTAATGTTTATTGAAAATTTTGATAAGGGTACATCAAGTTTGCACAATCTTTATTAAGAAAGTGATATTGTGCAAAACAATATTTGATATTCATGAATTATGCATAGAAGTTTGCAAATTTGTACTCTTAATTTTAAAATGTGTATTGAAATAATAATTGCTTTAGCATTTAATGAGCACTGCCACACTTATTATCTGATGATTAGTACTAAAATTCTAGTGTTAAAAAGAGAAAATATTTATTTTTTAATGGGTTTCCTTCGTACTTGGGGTAGTATCTTAAAAATTGTGGGATTAAATTTACAAAAGTTAGTAATAAGAATTTAACCACATTAATTAATTAATGGATAAATATGGAAGTCAATGGGTCAAGTGACTTCAAAGTTTGATATTAGAATATATACGGTGGAGGAGTTTAAGATGTATTTGGATGGTATTCGAAAGCTAAGGATTTAGTTTCGGGTTAGGTGGTGTAACGTCCAACTTTCTGTGAGAGGGTTGTATTTTTGTTTTGTTGTGTATTTGTTCCCTTGATGTACTCTTTTCGAATTTATAAAAGTTTCGTTTGCCAAAAAAAAAAAAAAAAAGTCAAGTGACTTGCCTTGGCTTGGCTACATTAACTTTATGAAAGTCTACTTCTTACGTATGAACCGCAACAACTAAGAAATCAAGTCCAACAAATACCAAAGTAACTCAACAAATGTCACTAAAAAAATCAACAAACAAAGAACCCAGTAAAACAGAGAGAGAGAGAGAGAGAGAGAGAGAGAGAGAGAGAGAGATTTGAGAAGATTTACCGTCTAAACTCTGTAATGACTTGTATCAAAATGATCAACTGAATTAAATTTCCTATATTTGGTGAGTGGAGATCAGAGAGGGTTGAGGGGAAAAGATTTGAAGCTTTTGATCACCTCAAATTGAAGTGATACTTCCGTACGTACTCAAGTTCCTCATACCCAATAATAAAAGATGTGTCAGCAAAGCTATATTGGTGGATTGAAACAGGTTTCTTGCTATTTCAGTCAAATTATTTTCGTCAGTCAAACCAGTGCCGGCTTTGAGCTAAGCAGGCCTTCAACTTAAGCCCTCAAACTTTGGTTCAAAATTAGGTCCTAAAATAGAAATAACGAGGTGTGTAATATATATTTAATATAGTGCTTATATAACAAATGACCTACTAAAGAATTTTTGGAATTTTTCCAACAATTGGGTAAAAGTCATATTTTTTTAGTTTTCTGATTCCTTCAATCAAGGCGAACTAAAAATTCACAAAAAGTTGGCGTAAAATTAACAAATGCAAAAAATATTTGAATAAAGGCAAAATAAAAGGCCAAGTTAATTTTTTTTTTTTTAAATTTCTTGTGAATTGTGTGACGGATTCTTTCTTTTGGATGATGTTAACAAAGCGAAACCAGCCAAATACACCCTAAAGATCAATACTTTCTCATATAAAACTCTTTATTTTTCAAATAACTTCTCCATGTAACATTATCATACGCCAATGGAAATACTACAATACGCACTTATATTTTGTTGATGTTGAAACACACTTTTATTTGAGTTTGTACGGTGTGCACCCTCTTAAGTCGCTTTAGATTTATAAAAAAAAGCATGACATTTGTATAAGCATTCATAACAATGGCTTATAATCCCTTAAAATCAAGAAAAACAAAAGAACATGCAATGTTATGAAATAAATAAATTTATGTCCAAATACTACACATGAATTCAAGATCAAAGACTTTTTTGCAAATATTATGATTTTTTATACAATACAAAGGATGCATACCATACACACCCTTAGCAGGGATGTGTGTTGTAATTAACCATTTTTTTTTTTTTTGCTCGGCAAAACGAAACATTTATAAAACCTCGAACTGGTTACATCGAGGGGCTCGAACACGGTGATACACACATGCTCGAGCAAACAAGAGTAAGAAAGGAACAATTACAAAAGCCCTCCAACAGAAAGTTGGATGGCAAAGCACCTTACCACCCAAAACAACTTACAGCTTCAACAACCTAACTCCATCCAGAAAAATCCTAAAATCCTCCACTGAATACACCTTTATGTCGAATTTTGCCTTTATCCACATTGCAACTCTAGTTTTAATCAAATCACCCACTTCCTCAAAGCTTGTTGTAGCATTGTTGAACACATACGAATTTCTAACCAGCCACAATGACCATATAGTTGCAAAAAAGGAGGCTTCCCACAAGTGTTTCTCCAGATTTCTGAATCTACTATCATCCCACCAAATAAATAGGTCTTCCACAGATGCAGGGCATACCCACTTTACATGCCACCAATCTAGAATCCTCGACCAAACGTCCCAAGAAAAATGGCAATGCAGGAATAAATGATGTGGTGATTCCAAGTGTAGCGAGCAAAAAGGGCATAGAACAGATTGCCCCTCTGGCAGTAGATTCCGACCCAATAACACGGATCTAGTAGCCACCTTGGATTGAATAGCCATCCAAGCAAAAATTTCCACCTTTGGGGGGCATAGATTCTTCCAAAGGGCTTCCATCACCGGACTCCTAGAATGACCACCATTCTCCCATTGATTATACACAGATTTTACCGAGAATCGATTATTCGAGGACCATTTCCAAAGCATAGAATCTGGCCTAGCCAGATCCAGTGTTACAAGTTGCAGCCTCCGTTTTAGATCCTCCACTTGAATGTTTTCCCAATCACGTAAACCTCTGCTAAATGTCAAATTCCAGCCACTCTCATCGGCTCCACCCCGCATCACATTAATCACCGCATTTTTTTGAGAAGAAATTAAGTATAGACGTGGGTATTCCTCTCTAAGAGTTGTATCCCCTAACCATACATGATTCCAAAAAGAGATCTCCATTTTTTATCCTATGCTAACAGTGTTAATTTTGATCTTAGTAATCATTGTGGCAGTGCCAAACTGCATGTTCTAACATTGTCTTAATTTAATTATTTCCTTTGTTTAATGTATCCTATATACATATAATCCATTAAATTACTTCTCTCTTTTTTTTTTTTTTGCATTTTATTCTCTCTGTGAAAGATAGTGTGAGCTTTTTGGTAGCACGTACTTGGACACACTTATAAGGGCCGGCCAACCCCTTTGATGTGGTCCAATTGTGTGCATGCATGCATGCCAAATCATAATACACATTAAGCAAACAAACATCTTTGCACACGCCATGCGTGTGCAAGTGATGAGAGAGAAACAGAAAAACAATCAGTCACTATTGAACAATTAGGTTGGCAAAAAATTGGAAGAGAATGCAACACTCTTTTTTGGTAAAGAAGGATTTTAAAATGCAACACATTTTGTTATGTACGAAAACATGAAGATCTAAAATAAAACGAAGATGAGTCTTCGATCCTAAACATACCATTAACCACGGAATGGCTGCAGGAGGGGATTGAGAAACCTAAGAAAGATAATTCTTGCAAATAGATCCTTTTTATCTCCTTCGATTTTTTCGCTATCAAATCTATGGAAGCATGCATGGTTGCCTCTTTCAAAAGAAGATAGAAAACGGAAGCAGTTAAGACTAATTAATTTCACAGTGCATGCATGGGTAGTAGATAAACTATGGAGGCAGTTACCCGTGGGTGATTGTAATTACAACTTTGTCCTCCGGTTAACCAAAATTAAAGCTCTGGAGGACAAAGCCGTAATTACAATCATTATAATCTCATGTGCTGGTGGTTTAACAACAAATCAAAATTAAAAAAAAAACAAGAAGTTAAAAAATGTGGAGAAAGGCTGCTGCTGCTGGGAAATGATCAACTTTTATGCTATAATTTGGTCCATTTGGTTAGAAAGGAATCATATCTTATTCAGAAACAAAGTGCTGCATGTGGGTATATGAGTTAGTTGACAATGTGAAGTTCAAGATAGCGTTGTGGACTAAGATGTGCTTTGACCTCAAAGAGTATTATAAGCAGAATCATGATTATGGAAGCTGAAGATGAGAAAAGGGCAAAGGTTAGTTCAGCTTTTAAGTGTTTTTTTGGGAGTTTTTTTTTTGCCTTGATTGCTTTTGGAAAGTGGGAATTTCTTTTGGGGTCTCGCCTTGGTTGGCTTCTTGCCGGTCTCGATTTTGGTCTTCTTTCCCTCTTGGGGCCCTAGGGCGCAGTTGATTGTCAGAGTGATGGGCGCCATTTTGTAGGTGTGCTCTTGCTCTGATTTGATGCCTTATTCTTTGGATCTTTTTAATCTTTGTAATTTATTTTCAAAGATTAATAAAATCATTTTTTGCCGTTAAAAAAAAGGATATGCCAAGTAATGATTTCTATCTACGCCAAAGCAATTGATGGGGATCTATTGAGTGTGAAGTCGAATTCGGCATTTTTACACGTTTTCTAAAGTATCAGCATCTCTAGTCTAGACCAGATCAAGTGTGGTTTGGACCAGGCAAGAAGAAGAAAAAAACTAAGTTGCACCATATGTGGTCCAGTGTGGTCCAGTTTGGACCGTACGAGAGATTTGGTTGCCTGGTCCAGACCAGACAAGTTACCACCTGTGCGCGTTTTTTGATGTTTTTGAGGGCTTCTCTTGTATTCCATATTAAAGGCAAAGGATAGACAGCCCCCATTATAACTTTTTTCATCTTTTCGTCATAGTGAAACTCCTCAACACCTCGTAGAATATGATTAAGCAAATTTTGTTTGAGTCAGAATCACGTATATCGCGTATCTTGTTCTTTTCGATTGCTTGTTTATTTTTCACTTGTGCATGTTCTCTTGCCGGCCCTAACAGGATCCATGTTGATCGATTTGCTTGCCGCGGAATTCAGAGATCTCAGGTTCTCCCTAGCTTCGTTTGTCAACTTGCTTGTGTGAAGAAGAAGCATCAAGAATCTATACTTTTTTTTTTTGCTCGGCAAAAGAAAATTTTATTAAACTCGAAGAGGGTACATCGAGTAAAAGGGAA
>BPLS01025737.1:0-12880 GCA_019656275.1 Rhododendron kiyosumense
TTGGCGACAATCCTCGAATCGACACTGCCCCTCTGCGCCCTTAGGCGCGCACTACTCGAGAGATGTTGATCAAGTCCAAGCAATGTTGGAACTTGATCCCTGTAACCACTTTGGTGAGCATATCTGCAGGGTTATCTGCAGTCGGAATCTTCTGAAGAAGAACGTCTCCTTCCTCTACAATCTCCCTGATGAAATGAAACCGGACATCGATATGCTTGGTGCGGGAATGGTGAACCTGGTTTTTCGCCAAACAGATGGCACTCTGACTGTCACAAAAAACCTCCACGTTTTTCTGAACAATTCCCAAGTCCTCAATCAAACCATGTACCCAAATAGCTTCCTTGAAAGCCTCTGTCACTGCCATATACTCTGCCTCTGTAGTAGACAAAGCCACCGTTGACTGTAACGTTGACCTCCAACTGATTGGTCCTCCGGCAAGTGTAAACACATACCCTGTAGTCGACCGTCGCTTATCTAGGTCACCAGCATAATCGGAATCTACGTAACCAACCAAATGCTGACCAAGTTTTCTGTTTCTCTCGTACTTCAATCCAACATCCACAGTACCCTGAAGATACCGTAGAATCCATTTCACAGCCTGCCAGTGCTCTTTCCCTAGATTGTGCATGTATCGGCTAACCATGCTAACTGCGTGTGAAATGTCTGGCCTCGTACAAACCATAGCATACATCAAAGCTCCCACTGCATTGGCGTAGGGAACCTGAGCCATTTGCTTTCGTTCGTCTTCCATCTGTGGCGACATCGATGCACTAAGTTTAAAATGAGCGGCCAAAGGTGTACTGACAGGTTTGGTTTTCCCGTCAATCCCAAATCTCTGCAACACTCGCTTCAGATACTGCATCTGAGTCAAACAAACTGTGCCTTTCACCTTGTCCCGCTGAATTTCCATGCCAAGTATTTTCTTTGCATCCCCGAGATCCTTCATGTCAAACTCCTTACTGAGTTGAGCCTTCAGTCTATCAATCTCCACCTTGCTCTTACATGCAATCAGCATGTCATCTACATATAAGAGCAAATAGACAAATGATCCATCCCGGAGTTTGCAGAAGTAAACACAATGGTCAAAGTGACTTCTTGTGTATCCCTGCTCCATCATAAACCGATCGAAGCGCTTGTACCACTGTCTCGGCGACTGTTTCAACCCATATAGCGACTTCTTCAGTTTACAAGCCCAATTCTCCTTTCCTGCAATTCTGTAACCATCTGGTTGAGCCATATAGATCTCCTCATCCAGATCTCCATGTAGAAAAGCGGTCTTGACATCGAGTTGGGCTAACTCAAGGTCAAACTGTGCTACCAATGCCAGCAAGATCCTGATCGACGAATGTTTGACGACAGGGGAGAACACCTCGTTGTAGTCGATCCCCTCCGTCTGTGCGTAACCCTTGGCTACTAATCTTGCTTTGAACCTGACTTTCTCAGATCCTGTACCTTCCTTCTTCACATAAACCCACTTGCAGCCAATAGATTTCTTGCCCTTGGGAAGTTGAACCAAATCCCAAGTCTGATTCTTAGACAGTGAACCCATCTCCTCATCCATCGCCTCTTTCCACTTGTTACTTTCTGTACACTGCACTGCCTCCCGATAAGTGGAGGGGACATCATCGTCTGTCACTGGAAGTGCATATGCTACTGTATCAGCATATCGAGCAGGTTTTCGGATTTCCCGCCTCGGTCTGCTGGTTGCAATGGATTCTGGCTGCTGTGGTATTTCCTGTAATAGAGCCTCTTCTTCGGTAACGACATCCTGATCAACAGGTTGATCCTCAGGACGATTGACTGTCTGAACAGTCTTGGTTGGAACAAGGGGAGTCTCAACCTCCGCTTGTTCTGAATGCTCCACCTGCTGTTGTGCATTCGGCTCCACATTCTCCTTGGAAGGAACCTGCTGTAACATAGCAGATTCGTCAAAAGTAACATCCCTGCTTAGAATCACCTTCTTAGACTCGGGACACCAAAGCCTGTATCCCTTAACGCCTGAAGTGAAACCCAAGAAAATAGCTTTCTTGGCTCGTGGATCTAACTTGGACTCAGTTACATGATAGTAAGCGGAACAACCCCAAACATGTAACGAATCATAATCTGTAACTGGTTTCCCAAACCATACCTCCATCGGAGTCTTCCCTCCGATTGCTGCTGACGGTAAACGGTTGACAAGGTGGGAGGCATATTTGAGAGCCTCACCCCAAAACGCCTTGCTAAGCCCAGCATTTGACAACATGCACCGAACTTTCTCCACCAAAGTGCGATTCATACGTTCTGCTACTCCATTTTGCTGCGGCGTCCCCGCAACTGTGAAGTGTCTGACTATCCCCTCCTCCCGACAAACTTGGAGAAAAGGATCTGACTTGTACTCGCCACCGTTATCTGACCTCAGCTTCTTGATTTTCCTTCCTGTCTGCGTCTCCATCATTTTCTTCCACTGAAGGAAGATTGGAAGGACCTCATACTTGTGCCTCATGGTATAAACCCAGACACGTCTGGAGAAATCATCAATGAATGTCACGAACCATCGTTTGCCTCCCAAAGTTGTATTTTTGGTCGGCCCCCAAACATCTGAATGAACATAGTCAAGAATCCCCTCTGTGCGGTGAACTCCAGTGCCAAACTTGACTCGAGTCTGTTTGCCCAATATACAATGCTCACAGAAGCCAACTTTCCCTGTCTTGGCCCCTTTCAACAAGCCTTGCCTTACTAAACCCTGTAAGGCCTTCTCGCCAGCATGCCCTAGGCGCATGTGCCATAGCTTGGATGCATCGTCTTCATCTGAGCTAGTAGTAACGGCCGCTCTCCCTGTGACTGTGCAACCGTCTAGGAAATACAGGTTTCCTTTTCGGCTACCTTTCAACACAATGAGCGCCCCTCGAACTATCTTTAGCACTCCACCCATCATCGTAATCTTGTAGCCTTTCACATCAAAGGCTCCAAGCGAAATGAGATTCTTTTTCAAGTCCGGAACATATCGAACGTCCGTAAGCACCCTGATTGTCCCATCATGCAACTTCAAACGGATTGAACCTATCCCTTGTACTTTGCAAGCGGTGTTATCGCCCAGCAAAACAACTCCTCCATCAAGATCTTGAAAACTCGAGAACCAGTCCCTGTTGGGACACATGTGGTAGGAACATCCCGAATCTAGTATCCACTCATCTGAATGGTCTGGTGATGATGAAACTAATAGTGCTGACTCTAGATCATCCTCTGTCTCTTCTGCAACATTTGCAGCTGGTTGTTTATTTGGACAGTCTTTCTTCCAGTGCCCCTTTTGACGACAAAGGGCACACTCGTCTTTCCCCAATCTTCTTCTCTCTACAGGTTGTCTCTCTACAGACTTCCCCCTTGATTTTGAGCGAGACCTCCTTCGCCCTCCACCTCCAGTCCTCCTGGTGTCGGTCCTGCCTCTTGTTGTCAAAGCTGATGCGGACGAGTCACGGTGAGCTTGCTGATCCCTCTTCCGTACCTCGTTGTTCATCAAAGCATTTGAAACGTCATTAAACTTGATTTCTTCTTTACCGTACAATAAAGTAGTAGTCAAATGATCATAAGTATCAGGCAAGGAATTTAACAACAGTAAAGCTTTATCCTCATCTTCTATAGAAACGTCTAGATTTTGCAAATCAGCCAAAATCTTATTGAAATTGTTCAAGTGTTGGTTCATAGTCGTACCTTGCGTGTACTGGAACCCGTAGAGCTTCTTCTTGAGATACAATCGATTCTCAATACTCTTCGTCATGTACTTGTTCTCCAATTTCTCCCATAGCTCTTTAGCTAACGTTTCCTTCATCACGAAGTATTTCTGATCCTTCGTGAGACAAAGTCTGATGGTGCCACAAGCTTGGCGATTAAGCTTTATCCAATCCTTGTCTGAAATGTCGTCCGGCCTCTCCTCCAACGTAATATCCAACTCCTGTTGATACAGAACATCCAAAACTTCGCATTGCCACATGCCAAAGTTACTTGTTCCGTCAAACTTCTCCACCTCAAACTTAGCATTGGAAACCGTATTCCTTTGCCCATAACTGCTCGAAGTGACCTTGTGTCACGACCTCAATTTTCAACATCAATAAATATTACATTTTTGATAAAAGAACCTCACGAATCGTACATATTACCCAAAAGGATTTCCCACCTTTTTAATTTACAAACAGTTCCCCCCGTTTAAAGAAATACAACATTGGCACCTCGGCCCAAATCAACTTTGATACAAATACAGTACAGTCAGAATATTACAAACCTTAGTCAAAAGATAAGTCAAGAGTTAATTAGTTACAAAACCATCTTTGGCCAAAAGGAAATCTATCACAAAGATGAATAAGTAACTAAATAAAGTTTAGTTTCCAAAAGCCTTCATGTACAAGCACACCGTTGCATGCAGCCTACTGTCCAACATTCGAACCTGAAAAGAAGGATTTTGTTGAGCTACACTAGCCCAGTAGGAAAATCTTTACCAAATTTATATGTAAACATGATGACGAGTGCAAACGAGAGAGGAGAAAGAAATACAGTTCGACAGACGATAACCAATCAATTCACAAATGAAACCCTATTGGAATCGAATGCATAGGCCATACGATGCTAACTCCTCTAATAATCCCAACCCGACTTGCTAAACCAAACTCCCACCATCGGTATTTCCACCACTTGCGTTACCGGATAACACCATAAGGATTACCGTGTTACCACCACTTGCGTCACGGTGATCCCTAACGACTCGGGTTACCGTATTACCACCACTTGCGTTACGAAACCCTTTAAGTCTCCGTATTACCACCACTTGCGTTACGGGACTTCCTAAACCAACCTTCAACCCCAAATCAACTATTCCCTCATATAACATACGAGCTAAGACTCCCCCATGAACCCATTCGTAGATGGAACACCCTACATTATGCCAAAGTCATCACAAATGCACCATGAATGATCACATGATACCAACAATCTATAGAAAATACATTACAACGTTTAACTAAGTCAATTCTTATCCGGTTATTGCTAACGGAAGACCAACGGACCAAGGAGTACATCGAACCATCATAGGAAGTCAATTAGACAAGATTGAGATAGTTTAGGAGGTGTTCAAAAGGGTTTAGAAGTGATTGGAGGTCAAAACAATCAATGGAGAAGCAAAAGGTACAAAACTGGAGTTAAGCTCACTGTATCGATACGCCCTTAATCCGTATCGATACGCTATCAACTGTCTAAAAGATAAGCTCACTGTATCGATACGGCCCTTAATCCGTATCGATACCACGGGGCTTCGGGTAGAACTTTCAGCAGATTTTCAGACACGCTTTACAACCAAAATTCGACAATCAAGGGCACGATTCTACACCAAATCAACACATAAACATGTAAAAGAAGTAAAGAAGTCCCTACCTCGCAATAATGGTCGGGATTCAAGCGTTTTTGAACGAGCCCTAGCTTTTTGAACTCCGAAACTTCGATTCGAACTCAACCCAAAGATCTCCGAGCTCAAGAATGCGATTGCAAGGTCGGAGGGAGGTTGTTTCTTGGAGATTTTGGGAGATGGAGTGGAGTTTTGGGTGAGAAGAGAGGAGAGAGAGAGAGAGCCGGTGGAGGGAGGGAGAGAACGGATGAGAGAGAGTTGGGGAGAGGAGAATTTAATCTCCTACATCTAACACACACCCTTATATATCCATATATCTTTAAATCACACACATACTCCCTCAACTTTCTACTCTTTCAAATCAAGCCCCAATCTAATTAGTCACCAAATAATCCCTATTTTCTCCATTAGGCATTTGATAATTAATATCAAAAAAATCAAAATTATTCGGGTCTCCACAATCTACCCTCCTTAAAGAAATTTCGTCCCGAAATTTACAATGCAAGCCAACTAAAATCATGCAACGAGTACTCATGCTCATGCAACAATACATATTACTAAACAATCAATTAACAATCATAACGTCGAAATTTATAACTCACATTGATCAATTCGGAAATAAATGCGGGTATTTCTCCCTCACTTCGTCTTCCCTTTCCCACGTTGACTCTTCTTTCCCAAAATGACTCCATAAGACTCGCACTAACGGAATAGTCTTACCCCTCAAGCGTTGCTCGCGCGAATCTAGGATACGTATCGGTTCTTCCCCATAAGATGCATCGGCTTCCAACTCGAGTTCGGACCACTCTAGAACGTGTGACGGATCTGGTTCATACTTTCGCAACATCGATACGTGGAACACATCGTGAACATTTGATAATCTTGGTGGTAATGCCAACCGATACGCTACTTCCCCAATCTTCTCGATAATGTCGAATGGCCCAATAAAACGCGGTGAAAGCTTGCCCTTTTGCCCAAAACGAGATAGTCCCCGACGTGGCGAAACCTTAAGAAACACGTGATCTCCCACTTCAAATGATAACGGTCGGCGACGACGATCGGCGTAACTCTTTTGTCTACTTTGTGCGGTTAACAACCGTTGGCGAATCACTTTCACTTGCTCGGTAGTTCTCTTTTGCGCTTCAAGAAGACGTTTACGAATCGCTTTCATGCTCTCAGAAGTTTCTTGGATCAATTCCGGCCCAATTAACGTCGCCTCGCCCAACTCGGTCCAACAGACGGGTGATCGACACGGTCTCCCATACAAAGCTTCATACGGTGCCATTTCGATGCTAGATTGATAACTATTGTTGTACGCAAATTCGACTAACGGTAGGTGATCCTCCCAACTACCCCGAAAATCCATAACACACGCCCGAAGCATATCTTCTAGAATCTGAATTGTTCTCTCCGATTGCCCATCCGTTTGAGGGTGATACGCCGTACTAAACAAGAGATTTGTGCCAAGAGCGGCCTGTAAACTCTGCCAAAAGCGTGCGGTAAACCTTGGATCTCGATCCGATACGATAGAAACGGGGATCCCATGAAGACGGATAATCTCGCGGATGTATAAACGGCTAAGCGTATCAATTGAATCGGTAACATGAATCGGTAAGAAATGCGCGGACTTAGTCAATCGATCAACTATCACCCAAATGGCATCATGCCCCCTTTGCGATTTCGGTAAACCAGTAACGAAATCCATAGTCACGTTCTCCCACTTCCACTCGGCCACTGGTAATGGTTGCAACTCTCCTGCTGGTCGTTGATGCTCGGCTTTAACTTGTTGGCACGTAAGACATCTAGACACGAAGATGACGACATCTCTCTTAATTCCCGGCCACCAAAACTGTCTACGCAAGTCATGGTACATTTTCGTTCCTCCCGGATGCACGGCTAACGGTGAGTGATGAAATTCCCTTAAAATTTCCTCCCGACACGAAATGGGTACGAACAATTTTCCTTGGTATCGCAAACCTTGATCGGCGTGAATCATCCACCCCTCTCGAGCTTTCCCGCTAAGAAACTTAGTACGAAACTCATCCGCTTCTTCATCTTGCTGTTGGGCCTCAATCACTCGAGTCGACAAGGTTGATTGGACGGTTAAATTGCACAAAGTAACTCCATCACGGACCTCTTCAAAATGTAGCACATAGGAACCTAATTCGTTCATTGTTTTCCACTCGAGAATGGCTAAGTTCGCAAGTTGCGTTGACTTTCTACTCAAAGCGTCCGCTACCACATTCGCCTTACCCGGATGATATTGTAATTCAAAATCGTAATCTTCTAAATGTTCCATCCAACGGCGTTGACGAAGATTTAGTTCTTTTTGGGAAAACAAGTATTTTAGGCTCTTATGATCGGAAAAGACTTCGAACCTCTCACCGTAAAGGTAATGACGCCAACTTTTCAAAGCGAAAACGACAGCTGCAAGCTCTAAGTCATGAGTTGGGTAGTTTCGCTCGTGAGTCTTTAATTGCCGCGATCCATACGCCACCACTCGCCCCAATTGCATCAAGACACACCCCAATCCCTCTTTCGAAGCGTCACAATACACGGAATAACCAACTCCCCGTTCGGGCACAACCAAAACCGGCGCGGTAGTCAATCTCTTTTTCAACTCCTGAAAGGCCGTCTCACACGCATCATTCCAAACGAAACGAGTCCCCTTACGAGTCAATTTAGTCAATGGAACCGCTAGACGAGAGAAATCGAGTACGAAACGACGATAATACCCAGCTAAGCCCAAGAAGCTACGAATTTCGAACACATTCTTCGGCCGTTGCCAACTCATCACTGACTCTACCTTTCCCGGATCAACGGACACCCCATCCTTCGATACAACGTGACCCAAAAACTTGACTTCGGACAACCAAAATTCGCATTTGCTAAGCTTGGCGTACAAACGGTGCTCTCTCAAGAGTTCAAGAACGATAAAAAGGTGAGATTGATGTTCTTCCTCCGAAGATGAGTAGATAAGAATGTCGTCCACGAAGACAACTACGAAACGATCGAGATAAGCACGAAAGATACGGTTCATCAAATCCATAAAAGTTGCTGGTGCATTTGTCAAACCAAAGGGCATAACAACAAACTCATAGTGGCCATATCGAGTACGAAAAGCGGTTTTAGGAATGTCTTCTCTCCGAACTCTCAACTGGTGATAACCGGACCTCAAATCAATCTTAGAAAAACAAGTGGCGCCTCGAAGTTGGTCAAACAAGTCGTCGATTCTAGGCATAGGGTACTTATTCTTAATGGTAACACGATTCAACTTACGATAATCGATACACAACCGAAGCGACCCATCCTTCTTTTGAGCAAACAAAGCCGGTGCTCCCCACGGTGATGTACTCGGACGGATAAACCCCAAATCCTCCAATTCTTGCAATTGAACTTTCAATTCTCTCAACTCGGCGGGAGCAAAACGATAAGGAGGTACGGAGATAGGAGCGGTACCAGGAAGCAAATCTATAGTGAATTCAATCTCTCTCTCGGGTGGTAAGCCGGGCAATTCCGTCGGAAACACATCTGGAAAATCACAAACGACAAGGGGTAACTCCCCACGCGCGGATACGTCCTCATCTAAGGCCAAACTCGCTAACAGAGCATACATCGACTCACGCGCCTGAGACTCACACAGATACGGCTCTATCGGTTCTCGACGCTCCCCGAAGAACTCAAAACAAGAACCCCCAGGCGGACAAATACGAACCCGACGCTTGAAGCAATCTATAGTAGCGTGGAACGTCGACAGCCAATCCATTCCCAAAATGAGGTCAAACCCTGACATATTCAGCACGATAAAATTGAATGTAAAATGGCGATCCCGAATAACAAGCTCACAATCTCGGCAAATACGATCTAACGGTGATCTACCTCCTATAGGCGTGTCAACAAATAACGGAGGACTAATACTTTCGATTTCCAACCCCAAAGCACAGGCAAAAGATGCAGCAATGAAAGAATGCGATGCTCCTGAATCAAATAACACTCTAGCAAAGGAGTTAAACAAGAGAAATGTACCCCTCACAACCGAAGTGTCCGGGGCCTGAGAAGTGACAGGAGGTGGTGGAGGCGGAATAGCAGAAGTGATGGCAAATGCCCTTCCCTGAGTGGTCTGACCCTGAACGTGTCCACCCCGAAGACCAGAGCCCTGAGTAGGTGTAGACGAACTAGCTCCTCTCTCAACTTGAGATCCCTGAACCGAAGTGTTCTGACGAAAGTGAGATTGTTGCTGTCTCTGAGTACCCCGAAACGACTGCCGGCCAGAACCCTGTCCACCCCTCGACTGCTGCACCGATCCCGACTCACTACGAGCTCCATCCCCACGCGGGCAATTTCTAGCAAAATGACCGGGCTTCCCACAAGTAAAGCACGTGTTCAACAATCGCGGGCATTGGGCGCGAATGTGCCCCGTCTGACCACACTCGTGACATACAATCGAAGATCTATTAGAAACTCCCCGAGTCCCAAACGAAGATGAAGGTGGAGGTCTAAAGTTTGACGGACCCTGTAAAGTCGACATTTGATCTCGTTGTCTCTTTCTCCCTTGACTTCCGAAACTTCCCGACGAAGAACTCATACCTCCCAATGGTTGTCTTGGTTCCCAAACCTTAGTATTTTTGGGTGCCTCTCTTGGTGTCTCAATGCTCCTTGCACATTCAACGACTTCGGAAAACCTCCCTTTGCGTTGTGCCATAACAAACTTCTTCACGGTATCGTGTAAGCCCCTCTCAAATCGCCTACATTTTCTCTCCTCGGTAGCTACTAACTCTGGCGCGAAACGGGACAAGGATTGGAATTTTAATGCATATTCTGACACGGTCATATTCCCTTGCTCTAGCCTTTCAAACTCATCTCTCAATTGGTCACGACTCGTTTCCGGAAAGTATTGCTCCTCGAAGAGCACCTCGAATTCGGCCCAAGTTAGGTTCTCAATATCCGGCTCATTTGCTTGAGCCGCGGTCCTCGCCGCTCTCCTTGCATCCTTTCGTGATTCTAGCACCGACTCCCACCACTCATTCGCTTCCCCGGTTAGCTGAACGGCTACGATATTGACTCGCAAGTCATCCTCCGTGATCTGAAGAGCTCTAAAAAGTTTTCGAATTTGGGCTAGCCAATGGTCGGCCACAAGAGGGTCACTGTTCGACCCGTCGAAGGTAGGTGGATTTCTTCGGCTAAACTCCCTCATTGCTATCATAGCACGACTATCGGTGTTTTCCCTTGGAGCAGGATTTAAAAGGTTTGCAGCTGCAAGAGCCGCCACGAAGTCCCTAGCAAAAGGATTTCGGACTACCGGCACTTCTTCCTCCCGAACGTGTTCGGTCCCTTCCCCCGGATTCCCACTCGGATTTTCCCCATGATAGCTAACCTCATCCTCAATCGGCGCTCCTCGGCCACGACCACGGCCACGACCACGACCGCGACCACGACCACGACCACCCCTACTTTGGGCTTCGCCCGCCCTAGCACGCGTTCTCGGAGGCATCTAGCTACAAGTTATAAGAAAATAAGATTTATCAATCACAACAATATCTAATGAGGTCAAAACCTCCAACTATCCCAACACGGGTCAAAGCCAATCTACGGTATTGAAATGCAATGTCATATAAACCAAGTAATGTCAATGCAAGCAAGCACACATGTGGTATTTTAAGAGGCGTGACATTTTGAACCCATGAGACTAAAAGTCTCCCCACGGTCTCAAAGTATTCAAACCTAGACGCTCTGATACCAATTTGTCACGACCTCAATTTTCAACATCAATAAATATTACATTTTTGATAAAAGAACCTCACGAATCGTACATATTACCCAAAAGGATTTCCCACCTTTTTAATTTACAAACAGTTCCCCCCGTTTAAAGAAATACAACATTGGCACCTCGGCCCAAATCAACTTTGATACAAATACAGTACAGTCAGAATATTACAAACCTTAGTCAAAAGATAAGTCAAGAGTTAATTAGTTACAAAACCATCTTTGGCCAAAAGGAAATCTATCACAAAGATGAATAAGTAACTAAATAAAGTTTAGTTTCCAAAAGCCTTCATGTACAAGCACACCGTTGCATGCAGCCTACTGTCCAACATTCGAACCTGAAAAGAAGGATTTTGTTGAGCTACACTAGCCCAGTAGGAAAATCTTTACCAAATTTATATGTAAACATGATGACGAGTGCAAACGAGAGAGGAGAAAGAAATACAGTTCGACAGACGATAACCAATCAATTCACAAATGAAACCCTATTGGAATCGAATGCATAGGCCATACGATGCTAACTCCTCTAATAATCCCAACCCGACTTGCTAAACCAAACTCCCACCATCGGTATTTCCACCACTTGCGTTACCGGATAACACCATAAGGATTACCGTGTTACCACCACTTGCGTCACGGTGATCCCTAACGACTCGGGTTACCGTATTACCACCACTTGCGTTACGAAACCCTTTAAGTCTCCGTATTACCACCACTTGCGTTACGGGACTTCCTAAACCAACCTTCAACCCCAAATCAACTATTCCCTCATATAACATACGAGCTAAGACTCCCCCATGAACCCATTCGTAGATGGAACACCCTACATTATGCCAAAGTCATCACAAATGCACCATGAATGATCACATGATACCAACAATCTATAGAAAATACATTACAACGTTTAACTAAGTCAATTCTTATCCGGTTATTGCTAACGGAAGACCAACGGACCAAGGAGTACATCGAACCATCATAGGAAGTCAATTAGACAAGATTGAGATAGTTTAGGAGGTGTTCAAAAGGGTTTAGAAGTGATTGGAGGTCAAAACAATCAATGGAGAAGCAAAAGGTACAAAACTGGAGTTAAGCTCACTGTATCGATACGCCCTTAATCCGTATCGATACGCTATCAACTGTCTAAAAGATAAGCTCACTGTATCGATACGGCCCTTAATCCGTATCGATACCACGGGGCTTCGGGTAGAACTTTCAGCAGATTTTCAGACACGCTTTACAACCAAAATTCGACAATCAAGGGCACGATTCTACACCAAATCAACACATAAACATGTAAAAGAAGTAAAGAAGTCCCTACCTCGCAATAATGGTCGGGATTCAAGCGTTTTTGAACGAGCCCTAGCTTTTTGAACTCCGAAACTTCGATTCGAACTCAACCCAAAGATCTCCGAGCTCAAGAATGCGATTGCAAGGTCGGAGGGAGGTTGTTTCTTGGAGATTTTGGGAGATGGAGTGGAGTTTTGGGTGAGAAGAGAGGAGAGAGAGAGAGAGCCGGTGGAGGGAGGGAGAGAACGGATGAGAGAGAGTTGGGGAGAGGAGAATTTAATCTCCTACATCTAACACACACCCTTATATATCCATATATCTTTAAATCACACACATACTCCCTCAACTTTCTACTCTTTCAAATCAAGCCCCAATCTAATTAGTCACCAAATAATCCCTATTTTCTCCATTAGGCATTTGATAATTAATATCAAAAAAATCAAAATTATTCGGGTCTCCACA
>BPLS01025737.1:21890-48850 GCA_019656275.1 Rhododendron kiyosumense
AGCGATCAAGCGACCTCTCATGAAAAGCACGTGCACTTATGCTAGTACTAGTAAATATATAAATCCAAGATTGAGGGCTAATGAAGCGGAAGTTACTTACTGACAATTAGAGCCCGCCCCAATAGGATTTCCATGCATATAAGCGGACATAACAGCCTCGAAGCGCGCAAACTTTTCATCATATGCATTTATTTTCTCCTGTTGCATTTGGATTGTATCCTTTTGCGTTTGGCACAAGTCCTTCAAAGTCTCAACCTGATCGTTTTGTTGTTTGCACACATCCTTGAGTGTCTCAACTTCATTCTTCAGAACTCGCACCGCTTCATGTGATTGACCACTAGACTGCTTCGATGATGATGACTTCAAACTAACACCATATTCCTTCACATAAAACTTCTTACCAAGAACGTCTATCTGCATCTCCTCTTGTGGCATGGTGATTGGTAACCCATGCGCGTCAGCCTCTTGGCAACGTGCCTCATCCTCTTTCTGGCGTGCCTCAAGTAGTAGCTAATACCAAAGGAAATATGGATTGAATAAATTTCACGAAAGAAAAAAAATAAAGTGTGGGATGTAACTTCTATTACAATGCTTACATGTAGTTGCTCACATATCGGAGCTACCCATTTCTTCTTCTTTTGATTATAATGGGTTGAACTATAAAAATCTGCAATGTGGGGACGTTGACCCCCACGCTTATGTGTCTGAGCTGCCATAGCTGATGCGAACGATTGTGACCCCATAGTATGGTTGAAAGGTACCTTTGATCGAGCTTTCTTCCTTTTTAGTACCAATACCTAAAGAGCATAGCAAAGACAGCAGCAAAACAGAACAGCAACAACTGAACAGTTCAGTAGCCATAGTTACAGAACAGTTCAGTAGCCATAGTTACAGAACAGTTCAGTTCAGCAGCAAAATAGAACAGATCAGCAGCTAACTGCTGCCATTACGGCCATGGGATAGCAGCAGCAACAGAACAGATCTGTTATAAGGCACACAACAGAACAGAGCCGGACCAAAACAGCAGAACAGAACAGAACAGAACAGAGCTGTCAGATAGCAGAACAAAACAGCAGAACAGAGTTATTATACGGCACACAACAGAACAGCAACAGCAGCCGTAGGATTCAGCAGCTTGCAGCCTTAGCATACACCATCCTAGTGAGCCGGACCAATAGCCATAACAAAGAACAATAATAGAACAGCAGCAACTATATGAACCAACTGCAGCCATGGGATAACAGCAGCAACAGCAAGATAAGTGATAAGTGATGCAGTAGCAGATAAGTGATGCAAATCTGGAAGCCCAGCCAGAATAGCAGAAATACAATAACAGTAGCACTTGTAAGGATTTCATTCAAATGAATTTCATTATCGTTACTTGAAATTGAATTTTACCTCTTTATCTTTATTAGTCCAGATGTTACCAATCATCCATGCCCAATCTTCACCACTAACTCCTTTATATGGATTGACATACGGATCCTTACCACCTTCCACTAATGCTTCATAGTGGTCCTTCATATTGTGACGCCAGGTTCTATACAATTTTTTGCACTTGCGGTCGACGCCACGCCTCACATGCTCTTTCTCATCATATCCCACTATGTCAAATTTATCCTGCATTCATTCATATATTATAGAACTTTAGTATAAGCAAAAAGGAGTTAGATTGATAAGCCATGTATATCTTTTACTCTCAATTGTTTCTTTTAATGTTCTTGATTGATAAGCTGTCTAAAAGTGCAGGAATTTCAAGGGGAATATTGGAAAATATTGAACTTGCAATAAAAAAATATAGAAAGAAAACTTTACTCGTGTAGCCTGTAAGATGGGTGCTTTAACATGAAAGGGAATATCATCCCACTTCTCCACATTCTTCAATGGTGCTGCCATCCGAATTTGTATACCAAGCCAAGTGGCGAACCTTGTGGCATTTTCACCTATGGGTGCTCCTACCTCCAAAGGAATCTCTACAACAAGTTTCTTGCCACTACCACCAGCAATTAAGCGTTCTGTGTTAATTCCACGGTTAGCACCCCGGACACGCCTCGAGGTAGAATCTGAAAAATTTAAACAAAATACTGTGTATGAATATTACAATTATAATATGGTAGAATTTCAGTTTCTTTCTTCATTTTTTGTTGTAAAATATACCTCTAACCATCTGCTGTGGTAAAGAACTTTGTGTAGCAGACAAACCATTTTGTTCAACGGGTAACTCCTCGGTAGGAGTAGGAGTAGGAGTAGGAGCGACTATAACTGGGGCAGGCCTTGAACCTTGGGCAAGGGAAAGAGCCGTAGTAGACTCAATAGAAGGCAGCTGATCAATTTGGAGAGTGGATGCAACAGCATTCTTTTTTCGTGCGTTCATAGAATCAATCTGACACCATGTTATACAAAACTAATATAACTAACGGCATATTTGTAATCCTTCAATTCATAATACAACTCTGATAAAACTAATATGACTTACCAATTCTTCATCATCAGTATAACTAAAAGTGTCCTCATCATCGTCCTCATCCTCAGGTGCATCCTCAGGTTGCTGATAATCCTCGTCGGACAAATTACCCTGGGCCCTCATATTTTTGGCCTCCATAGTATGTTTGGTCTTTCTCTTCTTATTTGAACCAAACAAAGCATTTGCCATCTTCTGATACCCTAATTCAGTCATTCTCATGCGGTTCAATTCCATTTTTTCACGCTTTTTCCTCTCATATTCAGGCACTTGTTGGGCCATCTTCCCGGGCTTGATATACTTTACCTTGTTATTTGTCATCTTTCCTATAAGAAAAAACATTTGGATTCCATTAACACATAGTAAATTAAAGAGTCAATTGCACATATAGACCAGTCACTTTGCAAAAATATTGGGATCATTAGTGTTTTCAAGATCCATGTCCCAACTCTCTTAAGACATTAAGATGTATGAGAACAAGGTTTGCCATCGTGGGTGAACCCTTTGGCTTGTCCAATAGAGTTGTTAATTGATTATCTGTTTGATCCTTGATATGTATGGTTGGGATCCTCACCCCATGCATGTCATTGAGTGCACCTTAGTTTTTTGATAGGAAATCTAACCTTAATTTTTGTTTTTTACTACGCCGTCCATGGTTTTAGACTCCCGGTATAATATGCTATCTGCACAAGCTAGGCCTGTCCTCTTTGATCTAGGCCACAAGCTCTTACACCTCATTTTCTTACTGGCATCAAGCGACTATAAGAAGAATGATTAAAAAAAAACAAACAAGAATTCAAGTCTTGTGATTCATTTTCCTGAAAATGGAAAACTGGACCTTCGTTTTCATTTGGTTCCTGCATCTTTTGAACCATTCAGTCACCAAATGGAGAATTACTTTCTCACTGTCAGAATATATATCTTTTAAAGGGGAAGAACTGCATAATATATGAGAATCAAATTTTGATCGGCTAAATTAGGTCTTTACATGCAGGATTCTGGTCGTGTCTCACCAAATTATATGATGCGTCAGTTCGATATTAACGAGAAGTTGAGGGTCCTTATTCATTGGCTAATTGAGGTATGTATTTCAAGCTTGGTTTATTATCTACTGAGCACAATTATGAGTTCTACATAACATACTGACTATATATGCTCTGTCGAATCCTTTTACCTATTCATATTTCTCTATTGAATGGATTGCTAACTACGTATATCGAATTATAACAGGTTCATTACAAATTTAAACTCATGGAGGAGACGTTGTTCCTCACTGTCAACCTTATCGACAGGTTCTTAGAGTGCGAAACTGTGGTCTGAAAGAAGCTTCAGTTAGTTGGAGTGACAGCCTTGCTGTTAGCATGCAAGTATGAGGAGATATTTGTTCCTCTTGTGGATGACCTAATTTTCATATCAGATCAGAGTTATACAAGGAAGGACATTCTGCAAATGGTATCTTGTCTCAGATGGCTATTTTCTTTCTAACTTTACGACAGTTAAGAATCTTAAGAGTTTCATTTCTATGTCTGTGCCAATAGGAGAAGGAAATGGTGAATGCACTGCAATTCAACATGTCTGTTCCAACCTGCTAAAGGTTTTTGGTTTACAATTTTACATGGTCTAACAAGCAAGGAGGCTCAGGTGAAAATAAGAGTAGGATTGATACGATGTTCTCTAACACTCACTGGTTGGTTTTCTTCCCTATTTGTGAGGCTACTTTCCTACATTGATCTAAGCCAAGGGCTAAAAGGAAAATGAACCGATTGGGTCAAGGTAGCAAACACATGGAACTTCACTCAAAAGAACTAAGCTACCGAGAAGGACTAGCACCACAAAGCTACCAATCTACTTTGATTAGAAGCTATAGCAGATCGCAGCTACCAAAACATAAAATATGGAATAGCAGAACAACAAATTGCAGCAGATTCCATCAGTAATGTAGCAGCAGCAGCCATAGCAGACACACAGCAAATAACAGTAAGAACTAGGGACATGCCCCCTAGAAAAGGCCTAAACACCCCAAGGGACAAACCCCCAAGGATAGGTGAATACAATGAATTAAAAGTGATTGACTGTTACACATCATAAAACAGCTGTTTGCTCAGCATTACAGAAAATAACAGAGCATTGAAAGCAGTAGCAGACACATCCAAAGCAGCAAAGTATTCAAAGCAGCTCAATACTGTTCTATTTACCCAAAGACCAGCATGCTAAATCAAGGATTCAGAACCAAATTACAAAGAGCTGGACAGTATGAAACAAATGATACGCCCACAGAAGAGCTGGACAGTATGGATCAAATACCGTTCTGATTATAACTGTTTTGCCTTGTATTCAGAAGAGAAGATCATTCAAGTTTTTTAATTTTTGGCTACAAAACCCATGCTTCAAGGATACTCTTATTCAGTCTTGGGCTGAGCCTATTATTGGTAGACCTATGTTTGTGTTATCAACAAAATTGAAGAGATTGAAAAGTGTCCTCAGAAAACTAAACTTGGAATGTTATTCCAATATTAGTAAAAGGGTTTGTGCTGCCAAAGAAGAGTTGGATGTGATTCAGTAACAGGTTTTCAAAACCCCTTTTGATCTTGTTTTGTCTAATACTGAGAAAGAGATATTGAATAAATAGGTGGAGCAAAGGATGGCTGAAGAATCGTTTCTGAACCAGAAGTCTAGAGTGAAATGGTTGGCTTTAGGAGACAAAAACTCTAAGAACTTTCACCAGGAAATGTGTTCCCATAGAACTAGAAATACAATTCTAAGTCTTACTGATTCTAGTGGTTGTTTGATTGATGATCCTGAGGCCGTGAAGCAGGAGATTTTGCATTGGTTACTGTGTTGGGTTATTAGGGACTGCTTTCGATGGAAAAGTGGAAGCTATGCCTACTCTTAATCTAGCAATTCAATCTAAGGTTCCAGTTCACTTCAGATTTCAGCTGATTGCTCCAGTTACAGTGCATGAAATCAAAGCTGCTATTATGTCCATTCATGGGGATAAAGCACCTGGCCAAATGGTTTCAATTCCATGTTCTTCCAAAAGTGTTGGGATGTTGTAGGCAAAGATTTCACTAAAGCTGTTGCCACTTTTTTTGATTCAGGTGTACTTCTCAAGGAATGGAATGGTACAGCTGTCTCTCTAATTCCTAAGGCCAGTGCTCCTTTATCATATCTTGCACTTACCGGAAAAAGAAAAAAAAAAGTTGTTGCTAAGCCAACTATTATGGCTGATCTAAGAAAAACAGTTGAAAACAGTTGATTCCAGGAACAATTAGGCAAGGACAAAGCTAGAACAAACTGTTAAGGCGAAACTAACAAGTCTATACAATATAAAAAAGTCCACTGGTGCACTTATGCATAATACAAAAGGCACTTATAAATATTTAATTAGGCTATGACAATAGAACACCACCATATATTATTTTATTTCCTAAATACCTGGTAACACCTTTCTTTTTGAAGTAAGAATCAACTTTTGATTCCTCTTTCAATTATTTTTTGGAGAAGTGTGAATGATTAGTTATACAGATTCCGTAGCAGTATTTTATAATTCTAAATGCTAGTGATATAAATAGTTACCCCTTTGGATTCACGCATTCCGACTAGATAGCAGGAAACTAAAAAATTATTCTAAAATTATTTAAAAAGGGGGAATTATAATATTAAACTCCCTCCAAGTTTCAGCAACTAGTACTAAAATATAGGGAAAGATTTTGAAAGTGAGGAAAGTACAAAAGATGGGTATAGGTACATTTTTTTTATACCATCTTGCAATCAGCATTGATAACAGGGGTTGAACATAGTGAATGACGTTTCTGTTTGCAGATTAAAAAAAAAAAAGCCAAGGACCAAAGCCTATTAGAACATTGTCATACTACAAAAGCAGCCAAAGACCAGATATCTAACCAGGAGTGGCCCTCATTGTTCTAAAATTTCAGAAATAAGTAATAAATTTCACCTCATTTAACCACATTCTTCCAAAATAAATGGTCAGCCGAAACCCTTACTGAAAATGAAATCTTCAAGGTTGAACATCTCGAATAAAACAGATACATTTGATTTTGACTATCGTGAGGATACCTTAGCTTCCGATTCAAACTTTAAATCTAAAAAATCGAATTAAAAACTCACATGCAAAACAAAAAATCCATGAAATCGGAAGATTGGAGAGTGGAGGAATACCAAAAATCCCAGAGTGTGGTGGTGGTGCTGGCGAGTTCCAGCCGGCAAGGAAGAGGGTGGAGATGAGGTGTGCTGCCTTTTCAGTAAGATAGAATCCAAAAAAAAAAAAAATGTTTAGATAGATGAAGTCAAGAGAGAGATCGAGAGTGCGGGAACAAGCATATACATAAGCGTTCTGTGCTCGTGAGAGAGAACGACAGGGTGAGATATTGAGAGGGATAGAAAAAGACCTGGGTTGACCGGAGCGACGGCCGCCGGTTTGTGGCCGCCGGTTTGTGGGCTGATGGAAGTCTTCGGCGGGAGCGTGGCTGCTGGAGTGGCTGCGGGAGTGGAGATCGAGAGGCAGAGAAAAGTGGAGACAGGAGAGAGGAAAAAGAGGAAAGTTAGGGCTGGGTTTCGGTGACAAGCAAAATGAAGCAAAACGACGCGTTTTGCTTTTCATTTTGCTTTTTGACAGCCCGCGCAAATGAGTTAGAGCCCGGGAGCGCGAAAATTGGGTATTTTCGGTGACAACTTCATCCTTGTCACCAAAATTTGTCTTCCGTGACAAATATTTTGTCACCAAATCTCCTCATTATTTATCCTGACCATCAAAAGGTTTTCAGTGACAAGCAGTGAAATTTTTTGTCACCGTTGAGTATATTCAGTGACAACACTAATTTTTTGTCACTGAAAGGTGTCAAAGGGTGTCACCATTGGTGTTTTTTGTTGTAGTGACGGTAAAATGTGTACAACCTTCAAGAAAGTTCCCACTTCAGATCACAACGTGATCACACAAAACTAATTTGAGTCTAGAGTAGGCCAGAGAAAAGGAAAGATCTCGCAAATAGCAAATAAACTTTGTTCTGTGAAATTTGTATATGTACTCATATCACATCACATCAAACCAAACTTTATTATGCCCATAAAGTGGGATTGCCTATATGAATTCGTACATGTCTAAATGAAAGAGAAAGGGAGGGAGGGTATACCGAGAAGTTGCATCAAAGAGGGGAGGCGGTTCAGAATCCGAATGTGGGAGAAGATCTTCTTTCATATACCTGGAACATTTTCGGAAAGACAACCCATGAAAATCGTCATACCAAACAACAGTGACAATTGGTCATCACATATCAATAGCGGTATCAATATTAAGAACAATGCACTGGAACCGACTTTGGGCTAAAGCCCATAAAGCTATCACTTTACCCTCAAGTTTGGACTAATTTCAGCGGCTCCAATTTTTAAGGGCACTTTTTTAATTATGGAAACTTTTTTTCATTGAGGCCTGTGTAAAAAGTTTTTCTTATCGGTTAACCAGCCTTAAAACTCAAGGGCCCAATTTAAAGTAAGGCCCTAATGAAAAGGCCAAAACATGAATAATTCAATGCCCATTTTGTGAAGATATTAAATCTACAAAGACTGAAAGACCTTCACTGATACACTGCTCTTCTTGGACTTTAACAAGAAAAAACTCTAACATGAGCTGATACACAGCTACAACAATACAATTTCTGCTGAAGCAAAGAGCTATTCATAAACAGCGCCTTCAGCCAAATTCCATATCGATTTCAATCTTTTATCTTGGAACTGATTTTTCTAATTAAATTTGTGGTCAGAGATGAGAAAAAGTGTATAGAGTGTTCAATAACCCTAACACATAACAATCTTATTTATATAGATGACTCACATATTGAAGAAATAAACTAAGCAATGTGTGACTGCTACTAATACTATATTCTAAAACTCCCCCTCAAGCTGGAGACTCTCCAGTTTGTTACATAGCAACCAACGAAACAATTACCTCAACTACTAACAGCAATAACGAAAAACAACCAACTTATTAAAACAACGGAACATCTTTCAATAGCAACGACCAACAAACGACTTCAACGAAATAATTTCAGCGATTAACGAATCAACAAACAAATTCAACGAACAACGAACAAATTCAGTGACCAACAAATCAACGAACGAATTCAACGACCAACGAACAACTTCAATGACAACCAACAACCAACGAACGACTTGAATGACCAATGAATGACTTTAACGACCAACAATGACCAACGAACGACTTCAACAACCAACAGCAACCAACTTTAACTACCATCAACCAACTACCAACGTCAACAAAATAGACGACAAAATAATATATGTTACCATGCTCACCGAAAGTATGGCCAAAAACCCGACCACATACAATACCCAGAATTACGACTGCGACCATGGCTGAATAAAGAACCACACCCACCAGAGACAGCGGAAGTAGAATTAGAATCAGATTTCATTGCAAATATGTCACCGTGCAATGAGAGACAACCAACGGATCAACCACCAATATTCCACCAACTAAAAATAAGCATCAAACAACTACCAACAATACCAATACGAATATACCTTCGGCAACCAAAAGTAAAACCAGAGAACAGATCTGACCAGCCATGAGTGATGGAACAATACTAAACAGTGATGAACAGTAACGACGATGAACAGTAATATATGAATAGTGCCGGCAGTGAACAGTGGTCGGTGAGCAGTGGTTAATGGCTATAGATTTCAGTTTGGGATTTCGATGGGTAGAAGCTATGATGCACCGACACGGACACCGACACCGATACAGACACGAAACCGACACCGGGACACGGGAATTCTAAAAAAATGGGGACACGGACACGGCGGGGGACACGCCACGTGTATAATTAATTAATTATTTATATATACAACTAAATAAATAATTATAGTTTAGCACCCAGAAATTTTAAAAAATTTATAATTTGGCCCCAAATTTTATTTTAAAAAATTACAGTTTGACCCCCATTTTTTTCAAAAATTACAATTTGGTCCCTAAATTTTTTTAAAAAATTACAGTTTGGCCCCTGCCGTGTCCCCACAGTGTCCCCAGCCGTGTCCCCGCGGTGTCCCAGCCATGTCCCCGCGGTGTCCCCGTCAAAAATTCAAATTAAATTATGGGGACACGCCACGTGGCGTGTCCCGTACGTATCTCGCGGTGTTCCCGTGTCTGACACTGCGATACCTCGACTTTTAGAGGTGTCGGTGCTTCATAGGGTAGAAGAGATTAGGGTTGTGATTTTAGGGTTTCGTGGTGAGATGATGATGGTGGTAGAGGATGGCGGCTAGGGTTTGTATATCTAAGGTGGATGGTGAACCCGCTCTGATACCATGTTGTTTAGGAAGGAAAAGTGTGTAGGATGTTAAATAACCCTAACACATAACAATCTTATTTATATAGATGACTCACATATTGAAGAAATAAACTAAGCAATGTGGGATTACTACCAATACTATATTCTAACAAAATTTATCCTTGTCCATGCATACCCATCTTGCAAATGGACCAAACATGAATCAGGGCAGTAAGTGACCCGAAAACCTAAATAGAGTAATATACTACATCTTTTGCAGTAGTAAGTACAAAAGGGTTAGCTCAATCAACTAGTAAAGATGGAGGTAAGTGCCTTGCAACCATGTCTTTCAGACCAACCTCTCGGGGACAAAAAATTGCATGAAATAGCTAGGAGTTTATACAGAGCTTCGATCTTACCATCTGTTTAGTAACAAAAACACCATTCAAAGTATAAGATTTCAAGTTTTTAGGTGCAAAACGAATTACGCAACGCATGAACACAACATAAGTATACACTGTACACACCTCGAAGGCACAGAACACCAAACCTGATCACGAAAATAAGATTTAAAAGGGAAGATTCAACAAGCACACCCTTCCCTACATCATAGGCGACTCTTTTTTACGTGGGAGTAAACAGAGGACTTGAATCCAGGTAGATAACCCACCTAAATGCAACATAAGAACATTTACCAAAAATCAATGACTAAGATACCCAGCCAAACAATACATAAAATGAATAAGACTTTCGGAGTCCTACAAATCAATTAATTTCAAACCTGTAAAGTCGTAACTCATCGATCTACACAATCCAAAACAATGCAATTTGAAAATAAAAAACAATAACAACTTGCCTGGAAATATGGGGGACCAAATCAAGTGTTTTTTCTACCTTTAGGATTACCAAGCTTGGTTATTTACTGTACAGAAAAATCAAAAAATACGCCAAAACTCATTAATTCTTCCAAGACCAAGGAAACAGCTCATAAAACATATTCTTACGCCCAATTTACTGTATTTATAGAAAAATAAGCACAAGGCCCATGAATTTTAACAAAACCCATTTGAGATACAGCATTTAGGGTTGATTGAGGGTTTCAGTCATCAATAGGCTAGGGTTTTGAACATCAGTAGTTACAGTGGAAGTCGATTTAGGGTTTTGAGGTTTGCATGGGGGTCTATTTAGGGTTTTGATGTATGGATGGAAGTCGACTTAAGGTTTTCAGTTGTGGATGGATGTTGATTTAAGATCGTGAGAAAGAGATAGGGTCTAAGGGAGAGGGACAGATGGGATCACCATCTTCACTCGGGGAGAGAGAGAGAGAGAGAGAGAGAGAGAGAGAGAGAGATAAACCTGGTGGTGGTGCCACTAATGGAAAAGAGAGGCGTTGCGGTGGTGCAGTGTCGTGATAGCGGGTCGGAGGGGCAGAGAGGGAGTGGACAGAAAGAGGGGAGAGAGGAAGGCGAGAGAGGGAGAAGTCATCGATTTGGCGAGAGAGAGAGCGAGAGAGAGAGCGCGGACCTGGAGAGAGCGTGAGCGGCGGAGGAATAATCGCCGAAAGTGAGGGAGAGGTGGATTACACGTGGTTGCCTGTGATCCACACACTTGGGCAATAAGGCAATAAGACAAAATTACCATAATGGACAACCAACTAACACTGCAAGTCCAGAAATCAAAGAGTATAATTGTCCAAATTGGAAAAGTTGGCAAGCGAAAATCACCCCAAACGTGATCTTCTTTAGCAGGGGTAGGAATCCACCATATCACTAACAGAATTCCATAAAAGAAATAATTTTTTGCATAGACCAACTGCCAGCATAATCTAAGTAAGAATTTTCAATTATTAGTAGGTTAATCACATGTACGAAGTATGAACTTTCAATTATTAGTATGCATATTGCAGATTCAGATGCAGAATGAAAAGGACACTAATACATACCATGACCTCATTAACCGCATCATTTGCCAACGAGCCCTCCTTCAAGTATGCAGCCTTCCACACCTGCATGCGACTTGCGGCCGAGAACCCCTTTTGTTCCTATTTGTCTCGTGCAATTAGGTATGCAGTAATTAGTAAGTAAATTGGAATATATTATTTGTGTTTTGCAACAAAAGGAAAAGTTATTGATACCTCTAGTCGAACAACAGCAAATGGCTTTCTCCCTGTTCTGTGCTGCAGTCAAAGTCTTTTTCTTCTGAATTTGTTTATTCTTCTTGGCTTTCTTCCTTGTTTTCCGAGTGCCCCAATAGTAGGCCAAGGCTCACCACTGATCCTCATTTACCCTTTCAGGTCGATGAACTAACCTCTCTGCATCATTAGTAAAGGCTTTATAGTGTGACTTTTTACTGTACATTTCCACTCTCTCCATTTCTTCCCCGTTGAAGACATTTCATTCGCTTCATAGAATCATCTGCATCGGTGTTTGCCTTGTATCATAGGGTAAGATAATAACCAAGTTGTCTTCAACATTTTATCTGAGTTGAACAAAAATAGAAAAGCTAATTTGTTTAGACAAAAATCTCATTTGTGTTACCTTTATCTCCCTCCAAATTCGCTCTTGTTTTCTTTTGGAACATAATGCTAGCTTTTATAAGTGAGTGGTAAAAGACTTCCATCGCGAGCTAAAACACCCAAATGAGAAGCAAGAGGTGTATGTCCTTCAACTGTTTGGTTTAACACATTGGGAACTATATGTAACATTCCACCACCAGGGTTCCAATCACCATGCATCCATGTTCGGCCTCTTGTTTGCCTTTGTGTGGGTTGGGATGAAGTAGAAGCTATGCTCATGAACTACCACTGCAACGAAGAAAGTTCAAACGATGAACATAATCGATTGAGAACTCACCAGAAAATGATCGACTGTGAAGCTGTAAACCTGTAGCACTTCAATCTTTCCTAATGAACGAGAAGCAAAAGCTTTGGTCTCTGAGCTTCAATTGCATCTACATCTTCCTGACGAACGAGATTCCTGATGAACGCAAAAAACACGTGAGAAGTTATCAAAATTAGGGTTTGAAAGAAAAATATAGATTGTAAAAAACCTAGTTCGATTTTCACCGAAGAGAGATTCAAATAAAAACGTGAGAAAACGTGAGATCTAAGTTTGATTTCCAATAAAAAAATGAAAAACTCTGCGATTCAGATTGTAGAAAACTCTCAATCTTCAGATTTCTAGACCGGGAGAAGGAGGAGTGAAGTTCAGAGTTCTTGAGAAAGAGAGAGTGTGGACTGAGTTGTGAAGCCGAACATAGGTTCATGTGTGTGCCTGACGGAACTTGGTTTATGCGTGTGCTTCCATTAACATGAGGCATTAAGTCAGTGGAAAACTAAGTCGGCGTTACTGTAACGCCATTTTTATTCTCTGTGATGGCGCCCAAACAAACGCTGTGTTCCAAATGCCGTTTAATCCGGTTTTTCTTGTAGTGTTAATCCTGCATGTTGGTTTTTCCACGAGTCCAAGGTGCTTTAAAAAAAAGTAATCTTTCACATATTTTTAAAAATTTAAAATTACCTCTGTTGGCCAATAATCAAGTAAGATAGATTATGACAATCTGTTTTGAAAACTAACTTAATAATTTAATCTTATTCCCTCTGTCCTAATTTAAATATTCCCTACAGTTTTTCGTGCATTTTCAAATTTCAAAAAAATATACTTTTACATATTATTTTCTTTAATTTCTTACACCAAATTAAAGTACTCATTGTAACAAAATTAAAAAAATAATATGCAGAAATATATTTTTTTGAAATTTGAAAATGCAAGAAAAATGTAAGGGACATTTAAATTAGAATAAAGGAAGTATATCGAAACAAGTAAAGTTGGCCACCTGGCAGCCTTACAGCTTTCCTCACAAATGCACCCTTTTGCTTATTATCTGGTAGAGTATAAATTCGAACCGTTTTGATTGCTAGAAAAAAGCAACTATTGTAAGAAAAAGTATTCCATAGCCATAGAGCAAATGCCAGTTAGAAAGCACATGAGAGAAAGGGAGAATCAAAACCCAAATAGCGAAGGGACAATAATAATACTTAGGCATCTGTACGTACAATTGTTATCAAGTAGTTGTCCTAATGTGATCCTGAGGAATGGGTCCTGCAGATTTGACTTCTGTTTGGATAGAGCCACAGAAACTTGTTCCATAATTGGTCGGCAACGCGGGCTGGGGTGCAAACATGCAAGTGCTACCTTTACAACAAGAACCACTGCCTCTGCATGATTACTTGGAAGTGGGAGACGTTTATCCAATATGTCCTTCAGCAGAATCCCATAAGAAGATGGTGGTGAGGAATCCAAAGATGATGAAGAAATAGAAGAGATGAGATCCCCTGGATGCCTCCCCATCATAACTTCAAGTGTTAAAACTCCAAAGCTATAGACGTCTAACTTCTCATTCACCTCCATTGTGTAAGCAAGTTCTGCCAAAAAGAAATGAGGTGTACAAAGAAGGGCAAAAAAACTACTTAGAAATTATAAAGGTGGCCTGGGAATTAGCATAGTTAAAAGAAAAACACGACACTAGTATTGGTAGCTAATTAAGATGAACTGTGCAATTACTTGGAGCAGCATATCCAAAGGTGCCTGCAAAAGAAGTCCAATTTGACGAGTGCAGATTTAGAAGTCTAGCAGTTCCGAAATCGGAGAGATAAGCGATGTCTTCTAAGTCTAACAGAACATTCTTGCTTTATACATCGCGATGAATGACCGGGGGTGAACAGTCATGGTGCATATATGACAAAGCATATGCCAAACCTTTAACAACATTTACCCTCTTACCCCAATCCAAACTTAGTGCTTGTTCCTCACAGCTTAGTTTTTTATCCAACCTCCCCCCTTCGAAGAACTGATAAACCAAAAATGAGTGTTGCGGATGTGAACAGTAACCCAAAAGCCTTATGATGTGCCGATGTCGTATCTCTGTCAATGCACGTATCTCAGTAGTAAAACTTCGCAAATTAACCAACTCACCATCTTGCGAAGGAGGATACTTTTTTACAGCAACAACCTGACCACTTGGCAGCTCAACTTTATAAACAACACCATATCCACCTACTGCAATGCAATGCTTGTCATTGAAATCTTCTGTTGCTTCAATGATGTTTTCATACACCAATTTTCCGTCAAAGCTCCAAATCTCAAACAAATCTTTATTAAATGCTCTGTTTGGCTTGATTTCGTTATCCCCCATTCTATTGCATTGAACCAGGAAAGTTATACCCACAATAAGAAATACAATACCCAAAGGAACTACAATCGGAAGCACAATTTTGTTATAATTTCTCTCTGTATCTCCATTGCTCTGCTTCAGTGAGCATGGCATCAAACTAGTTTTATTGCCACACAATCTATCGTTATTTCGGTAAGCCTGAAATGGAGCATCTTCAAATGCTTTTGTGTTGGGTAGAGGACCCTCCAAGTGATTGTAAGATATGTCAATGGATGTTAAGCTTGACATCCCATTAAAAGAAGAGGGGATAGAACCAGACAACAAGTTGTGGGAGAGGTTTAGTGTCTCTAAGGTTTTCAAGTTCCCGATCGCTGGTGGTATCTCTCCTGTTAATAAATTATTTCCAAGATCGAGATTTTGAAGAAACTGCAATTTTCCTAATTCATAAGGAATAGTCTCACTTAGAAGATTTCTGCTCAAGTTCAAGTTCAGAAGATTCACACAGTCACCCAGCTTCCCTTGAATAGGTCCGCTAAGATTGTTTCTAGACAAGTCTAGATACTGAAGACTAGACATGCTTTCGATTTCTGCTGGAATATCGTGCGAAAGTTTATTATTACTAAGAGTAAGATTGAATAATAAAACCAACTTTCCAAAAATCTTAGGGACTGCACCAACTAGTTGATTTGAAGAGAGGTCGAGTAAACGTAACTGAGTTGCGCTTCCAATGCCAAGTGGAATATTTCCAGAAAGGTCATTGTTGGAGATCTTCACGCAAGTCAAATTGGGAAACAGTTCCCATCTGTGCCGAAGCTCGCCATAGAAATTATTGTGATTTAATTCTAAATATACAAGGTTTGGCAATGCCTCAAAAACTTCTAAAATATACCCTGTCAGTTGATTTTGACCAAGGCTGAGATGACGTAACTCACGGCAATTTCTCCAGCCGGTCGGGATATGACCTATGAAGTTGTTGTTTGCTGCAGTAAATCTTACAAGTGATCCATTAACGCACATATACGGCGACAGATGTCCTGTGAGCTTGTTGGAGGATATTCCGAGATCTTGTAGATATCTAAGATTGTCTAGTTCTAGAGGGATAGATCCACAGAGAGAGTTCTCGTAAAGGTACAATTTTGTCAGGTTTCTTAAGTTCCCTATTGAAGTAGGGATCGATCCCGTGAGATAATTCCTATACAATGAAAGTTCAGTGAGAGATCTTAGCATTCCTATTTCTTGAGGGATAGATCTAGAGAGAGAGTTCTCGTGAAGGTACAACAATTTGAGGTTTCTTAAGTTCCCTATTGAAGCAGGAATTGTTCCCGTCAGATGATTCGCGTATAATGAAAGACGAGTGAGAGATCTTAGCATTCCTACTTCTTGAGGGATAGATCCAGAGAGAGAGTTCTGGTGAAGGTACAACACTGTGAGGTTTCTCAAGTTCCCTATTGAAGCGGGGATTGTTCCCGTGAGATGATTCTTGTACAATGCTAGATTAGTGAGGGATCTTATCATTCCTATTTCTTGAGGGATAGATCCATAGAGAGAGTTCTCGAAAAGGTATAACACTATGAGGTTTCCCAAGTTCCCTATTGAAGCGGGGATTGATCCCGTGAGATTATTCGTTGACAATTGAAGATCAGTGAGAGATCTTAGCATTCCTACTTCTTGAGGGATAGATCCACAGAGAGAGTTCTCAAAAAGGTATAACACTATGAGGTTTCCCAAGTTCCCTATTGAAGTGGGGATTGTTCCTGTGAGATAATTCTTGTACAATGCAAGATTAGTGAGGGATCTTAGCATTCCTACTTCTTGAGGGATAGATCCAGAGAGAGAGTTCTCGAAAAGGTATAACACTATGAGGTTTCCCAAGTTCCCTATTGAAGCGGGGATTGATCCCGTGAGATTATTCGTTGACAATTCAAGATCATTGAGAGATCTTAGCATTCCTACTTCTTGAGGGATAGATCCAGAGATAGAGTTCTCGAAAAGGATCAATCTCGTGAGGTTTCTCAAGTTCCCTATTGAAGCAGGGATTGATCCCGTGAGATTATTTATTGCCAATTCAAGATCAGTGAGGGATCTTAGCATTCCTATTTCTTGAGGGATAGATCCAGAGAGAGTTCTCGAAAAGGATCAATCTTGTGAGGTTTCTCAAGTTCCCTATTGAAGCAGGGATTGATCCCATGAGATTATTTGTTGCCAATTCAAGATCAGTGAGGGATCTTAGTATTCCTACTCCTTGAGGGATAGATCCATAGAGAGAGTTCTCGAAAAGGTACAATTTTGTGAGGTTTCTTAAGTTCTTTATTGAAGTGGGGATGGACCCTTTGAGAATGTTGTGAGAAAGGTATAAGTCGGTTAGGTTATCCAAATTTCCTATAGCTAGAGGTATGGAACCCGTGAGGTTGTTAAATCCCAAACCGAGAAAACTGAGAGAGCTGAGTAATCCTATTTCTGAAGGAATTGTTCCCGAAAGATGATTGCCGGACATGTCAAGAAAGGTGAGCCTCGGAAGGCTGCCAATCTGTGGGGGAATGGTCCCGTATATGAAGTTGTTGGACAGATCAAGTTTAGCTAGATGAGGGAACAAAGAGAAGTGAAGACTAGAAAGCGTACCTCTCAAACCAAAACCCTCGAGGTTTAAATTGGCTACTTTAGTGGCCTCGTTGCAGCCAATCCCAACCCAAGTGCAATGACCACTTTCGTTCCATGACGAAAGGAGTGATTGGCTTTGATTGTCAAGGCTAGCTTTCCACGTCAAGAGGGCGACTGCTTCACTTCCTTTTGCAACTGTTTGAGTTGCAGGCGAAGCCGGAGCAATAGCAGAATCAGAACAGTAGACCAATGGAAGGATATTGATAACATAGACAAACATGAATATGGAATGAACTCTTTGGAAATTGGGAATAACCCTTTTGGGTAAGGATGCCATGGCTGGTTTCTTACGACAACCTAGCTAGGAGTAGTATCAGTTGTTGGATGGAAGGATGAAAGCATAAAATTCTGAGGAGTATTTATAGGAAAATGATTTGTCACTTTTAATCTGGACGGGGAGATTAATTTAATCCGGACGTGCATAGACTTGACCATGGTGGCTAATGCTCACCTTTTGTTCCCAAAATTATTCAATTGCCTTTAATAGCTATTGGCATATATATATACACACACAGAGGGCCTTTTTACTAAGGGCGCCCTTATTCAGCAAGTTGCGGACTTTGCCTTTCCCAATCAAATTTTGATGATCTGAGCTACTCAATGTGATCAAAACGTGATTTTAAGTGTTCTCACGAGAAATCAGAAAAAAAAAAATGAATCATGATTTTTTTTATTTTGTTGTCTTTATTGCAAAAAAAAATCTCCTTTGTTAATTTCACTTCGATTGTTTTTTGGATTATTTATTTGTCTCAATGAGAGAAATCTAAAATGTAAAAAATTATTATCAAAATCTTAAAAAACTTAACATGAAAGAATTTTAGTAAAAAATTACGTACATAGGCAAAAGAAACAAGCTTAGTCTAAAATGAAGAAGAATATATAATAAGATGTAGAATCCTTAACTTATCCAAACTTCGAAAAACCATTAAAACTACGATAAATATCCAAACACTGATCGCTATGCATAATGCAAAATATTAAATTTCTATCAATTTTTTTTTGAACTGGCAAAAAAAAAAGTGTAAGCTACAAAACTAGGCACAGAAGAGCCCAAACGAGGACCAGACAATTCAGAGATAAGAAAAAACTCAAAAAACAAACCTAGCTAAAAACAATGAAATCTGCCCCCACACAAAAAATTGAATCTGGAATCCCCTAATCCATACAGATCGATGTTGATTCTAAACTTCTCTCTTTAGTTTGCAAATTAAGGACTCAAATCCGTCCCGTTCTGATGATTTTCGAGTTAAGCTAAATGGAAGAAGTTGGAAGTGATGGACGTGAGCTAGGAGTGATTGACACTGGCCGAAGGCAAAATGGGAGGCAAATGGTTGCAAATGACTCAAATCCGTCCAGTTGCATCTCATCAAATCTAACCGGATGAAAGAAGATCAAAAAGCAAGCCCAAAATTATTCAATTGCTTTTAACAGTCCGGCCTTGAGATTTCTGAGGCTCTAGGCGAGGTTTGGGTGTTACCATGGTTTCAGGATACATTTAGGTGGATGTTTTTGGCGTGAATCCTTTCCTCACTTTGCCGTGGTCCTGGTATGCTACTCCTGCTGCGTGCTTATGTTGTGGATATGTTGTTATCTATGCTCTCCGTTGGTTGATGCTTTGAGAGGCATGGTTTTGTTATTTTTTGGCCAATGAGTTTTTGTTTGCTGCCGGTTCTGATAGATGCTGGAGTATTTGTTTGGGTTGAGCTTCTATTTTGGGTCAGATGGGGTCATGATGCAGCTGTCGCTACTACAATAATAGATATGCGTCACACTAAGGAGATTTACAAAGATCACAGTTTTCAATGAAAGCGTGATAAAAAATGGTGCTTAAAACTTTTTATCTCAGTTTAAGTCCAAACTTGAGATAAAAAGTGGGGTTTCGCGCGAAATAATAGACCTTGCTCTTTTTTTTTGAACGGCGAAAAAAGGAATTATATTAATAATGAAAGAAGAACAACAGATTACAACATGAGAGTAGCATCCCACTAGACTGGCACCTTGCACTACGACAACCACAGGCTATTCAAGCTCCAAGGATTGACAAGAAATCAACCCGAACATGCAACACAACAAAACGCGATAAATCCTCATCCGAATCCCATGCGCTTGACAAGGCAGCAGGTTGAAACCATTTGTAAGGCAGGGAATCATTAGGACTGAAATAACATCCAAGAGAGAATAGCAGTGGCATATCTCAACAACAAATACCACCTCATTCAGAAAATTGGGCATCCAATTCAGATCAGCATAAGTTCATCAACAAGTTATGCAGCAAGGAGCAATCCAAATAGACCTTGCTCTTGCGGTGAGATTAAAAAAAAACAACCTCACCTTTGCGGCGTGATAAAAGATTTTAGGGCGGAAAAAAATAGGATAAAAGATCTCGCTCTTATGGTGAGATAAAAGAGAAAAGATCTCACCCTTGTGGCGTGATAAAAAAGAGAAAAGATCTCACCCTTATGGCGTGATAAAAGATTTTAGGGCGGAAAAGAATGAGATAAAAGATCTCGCTCTTGTGGCGAGATAAAAGATAAATAACCTCACCCTTGTAGCGTGATAAAAAACTTTAGCGCGAAAAAAAGTGAGATAAATGATCTCATTCTTGTGGTGAGATAAAAAACCTACCTATTTAGGCGCACAATCTGAATTTTCACATGGGTTGGCTGGTACTCATTTAGATAGACTTTGAAAAGTTATGTGAGAAAAACGATGTTGTTTAAGAACTTTGAAAAGTTCTTTTTTTTTTTCTTTTTTACAAAAAGTAAGAAGATAAGCCCTAATTAAACCCATTCCAAAAAATCTTTACATTTCATCTTCATCTTCACGCCCAAAGAGAGAGAGAGAGAAAGAGGGCAAATCCAAACTGGGTTCCACCAATGCCCAGTTGTTTCTTCGACGTCGGGCGGACTGTTCCACTAAAAGCCAATTTTCATGTGGGCGAGCCGTGATCTTTATGGTTTACTATAGTAGTGAAATTTAGTTATTTCGCATGTCTTCCAAGTATACGTTTGACACTAGGTAAAAAAACAATTATATTATTATGGCTTAGCCTTATTTGAAAAGGATTAAAATCCAATTGAGAAGTCACCATTAAAATTGAAATTCAATATAAACACAAATCCATGTGAAATGGTTAGTTTATAAAAAAAAAATCTAAAGTTTGTCTAGTATGTTACAATCTGTAGGTTGTGATAATTTTCATAAAAATACAAAGTGCACACTATAACAAAAAACACTATTGTCTTCTAAATTTTCTAGCCAAAACTAAAATTTTCACCCCAAGAAAATCTTTTGGTGACCAACAACTAATTTTGATGGGTAAAAGATCTATTGTCATATTTTAAAAAAAATTTAAACAATGTTTATATATGTATTTTTATATATTTTAATATTATGTTAATTACATTTCAAAAAATTCACCAAATTTTAAGGGAAGAAAAAAGTTCTCACTTTAGAAAGTAAGTACAAATATTTTTATTTTCCTAATGTAACAGAAGTTCATGGCTAGCTTAGTGGTAAGAGCTTGGGAAATCAACTAAGGGTGCGTGGGTTCGAAACTTGGCAATGACAAGAAAAGGTGATCTAGTAGATACAAAGAAAAGATCACGCGCAATGATTTTTCATCTCAGTTTATGGTGGTGTGATCATTTTGAACTTTCAATCACGGTAATAGACCGTGATCTAAAGTGACATACAATCACACTCAGAAAAGATAAATGATCACGCCCAAGAGAAACAATCACGGCTTGTTACCGTGATAAAAGAGAAACGATCACGCTTTTTGGCCATGATTGTTTCTCTCTTTCAATCACGGCTTATAACCATGATAAAAGGGAGTGACTTACAATCACACCCAGATCCATCACGGTAGCAAGAGTGTGATGGAAAACTTACAATCACAGTCAATAGCTGTGATCTTTATGGTTTATTGTAGTAGTAATTATCCGGATTTTTGTTCTGTTTATCCAATTATTCATTGGATTTTCTCTTTTCTGGGATTCCTCTTGCTCTTGTGTTATTTCACGAAGCATGGGTTTTCCTTTTTCTCTTTCTTTTTGCTCGATATAACCATTGTCTAGTTTGCTTTTATAAAATTTTTTGCCGTTTCAAAAAAAAAAAACTAGGTATATGTTTACCCTCATGCTTTTATGTTCGTGTTTTGGCTTAATAATTTTGAAGAATTAATATCTTTTATCATTCTGCAGAAAAAATTTGCCTTTGTCGATTTTATTGATTTTTTCGCGTTATTGGTCCATCTCGACAAAAGAAATCTAAAACTCAAAAAATTATGATCAAAATCTAAAAAAATTTCAGGAAAGAAAACAAATAATCAAAAAGTTCAAAAATTTGTGGTCTTTCTCGAAACTAAAATTGAATTAACTCCTAAGTAACCAAGTGGAAGTTGACGTGTCCACTTGTATTGGAGAGCTGGAATCAGGTGCAACCACATCATTAGAATCCTTTACACTCCCCCGCGAAAAAATGAAAGGTTCGGAGACCATGAGTTTGGACTTGAGCTGTTGAAATCTTGAAACTGACAAAGCTTTGGTAAAGATCGATGTCAGCTAGCTGTGACTCAGAACTGTGTTATCGAATAAAATGATAATCAATCTCTGTATGTTTTGTTCGAGCATGAAAGATAAGATTAGAATCGATGCAAGGGCTATGGCAGATTTATTGTCACACCACGACACACAAGGCACAGAAGAAGGATTAGAATCGATGCAAGGGCTATGGAAGATTTATTGTCACACCACGAATCACAAGGCACAGAAGAAGGATTAGACATCAGACTGAATTGTGACTACAGCTTTGGATCACCCAATCTAGTCTAAATTTCACTATGCGCACTCTCTCTCTCTCTCCCCACCGAGATAGAGGATTCTATTGCAATCTTCCAATATTTCCCTAGGAAATTGGGAAGACTTGGGCAAAGACAAATGGGAGAGCTGGGGATAGTTATGCGCATAAAAGATCGATAATGAAGGAAATCATTATTGAAACGTATTAATGCGAAGAGAGTCATCCACAATGACACTCCTATACATATTAAAACGCAACAATTGCCGTAGAATTAACACTCAACCCTCTTGAAGGGTTGGAGAAACAACCCTCTTGAAGGGTTGGAGTTTTTCCAAATCCTTCCATTCAGATTTTGTCTTTCTTTTTTTTCCAGTCAAGCGACGTCCACCGAGATAGAAGATTCTATTGCAATCTACCAATCGTTTCCTATAAAATTGGAAAGACTAATTGGAAGACTAATGGGAAGACCTGGGAGTCTATTGCAATCTACCAATCGTTTCCTATAAAGTCTACAAAACAAATTAAATGATTGCCGTTGAATTATCATGCAACCCTCTTGAAGGGTTAGAGTTTTTCCAAGTCTTCATTCAGATTTGGTCTTTTTCCCAGTCAAGCGACGGACATCCACCGAGATAAAGGATTCTATTGCAACCTACCAATCGTTTCCTGTTAAATTGGGAAGACTTAAGGGGAAAGACTAACGGAAGACTAATGAGAAAGGCTATTGGGGAGAGACTAATGGAAAGACTAATGGGGTGGGCAGAGACTAATGGGAAGTGTAAAGGGAGAGACTAATGGGAAGACTTGGGAAATAATAATGGGAAGACCTGAAACTTGTTCACGTACAAGTCTAACAATTCTTGCCGAAAGGATTTTATAATCTGAACGAAAAATTAAAAGATTGGATCAAGCACCTACACCTCGCGTGATGGTCGGTGCACCACTCATCGGTTCCCATAGAGACTAGGGGCTCTTGTTTACCTCCAGGTTTATTGAACTTTGGCCCCTTTTGGCGTTTCCACACTTGCCACGGACTTAGGTTGAGTTTCTCTTAATTTAGCATTTGGCGTTTCCACACTCTCGCCACAGTTAAGTCATGATCAGTTAACTGTCCATGAAGTTGATTGATCATTTTCATGTCTAAACAGAACTCACACTTAATTATCTTGAAGTGAAACTTCCCCCTTGCATGCCAATCCTATCCTAAGGATGCATGCAAAAAGGAAGCTCTTAATTAATTAGTTGCTTCTTTTTTGAAACAAAAAACCAATGAAGTTTTACGATTAGAAAAGCAGGTGAAGTTGATGCTTAAGAAAGTGTGTATTCACTGAAATGAATCCCCTGTTGTGTGGTAATTACATCATTTTAGATGGCCACATCTAGTCTAATATATGAAGGGGAGCACCCTTTGGTATGGACTCAAAAGTGAAGCATGCTCACACTTTCTTTACTCCACTCCAAAAGTGTACAAAAAGAGGACGGATTTTACATTTTGTTAGCATGTGCCGCTCAGTAACTCTAAGGTTAGAAATGTAAACTCATACATTAGGTAGCCGCCCACTATCAAGTGCTGCTGCAGTTTCCGTGACAGGTTTTCGTAATTGCAGAGCAAACAACTTCTCGAAAGGCATTGAAAGTCACTTGCCCGCCCCCATGGCTGTTTGCCACACGTTGAACCCAATTGGGAAATCTTAAGGTGGGCCACTCGGTCAATTAGATATGGTGAAGATGGTGGAACTGTACAAATTTTCAGACCCTGGCTCGACTTTAGTCTAATTGAAAGGTTTATCAAATTATTAATTTTTGTGAAATTGACATAATGCTATATCTCGAATTCATTGGGTTATGTCAAGTTAAGTTAAATCCATTTCGTACATTTGACAATTTTATTGAGTTTTATATTGTTTGGATTTTTATTTTTCTGCTGTAACGTTTTTTTGGAATTCGTTAATGCAGATGAAAGAGGAGAGAGAAGACACAAAATCAGTGGGAACAAGATCGATAAAATTGTTTGAGTATTCTGGGGAAGAACAAATTGTGAAGTATTCACGTAGTTGATCAGGTCTGTTTAATTGTTGTTTGTCTATATGTGTGCCTTAATTTCCCACTTACATTTCATTCTTAGCTACAACAAATTTTGCATATGCAAAAATTCATGCATAGGCGTACACAGCATGATACTGATAAAAAGTTTGAGACACATTTAGAACCAATTCCTCAAATACAAGGCGTGTGCAAGTCTTATTTTGCATATTTTGTCAAAATGAGATCAAACAATAGTAAGTGGGAAGTTATTTGTGTGCATATTTTGTGTCAAGATCCCACTTGCACACGCATCACGTGTGTCCCGACCTATAGTCCATTGACAATTGCTCTACGAATTTGTACGTTTCGATTAGGGTGAGACTTAGTTCCATACAAGTGAGAAGTTGGATTAGGCTTAGTCCTAATTTTGGTTCTGTAACATTCTTTTTTATCTTCCTATACCAGAAGAAATGCAATTCAAATGCCTAGCCTTAACTGGTCTTCATTTTTGGGAATACAGTCAGAATTTTCAATTTTACTAGTATACGAGTACGTGCAATGTGTAAGCAAAGGCCATTAATCAAGTTAGTCAGTTAGTGATTAAACAGGATTAGTTCAAGAGTTAGATGAGTTGGCATTCTGTTAGCATTTCTGTTAGCTTTGGCATTCTGTTAGCATTCTGTTACCTTTTCTGTTAGTCTTGAGGGTTTTCTGTATAAGTGGAAAATCCACCTAACGATTGGGTTCAGTTGATGAAATAAGATTCAAGGGTTACGTTTCTCTTTCTCCTCTCTCTCTCTTTCCTCTTTCTCTGGCTTGGTTCATGAATTTCTTCATGGTATCAGAGCCCGTAGACGAAAGTCTTCCGATTCTGAGGATCCCGCGCACGATCTTCTAAAGTCATTCACGTTCTTCTGAAGCAATTCCTTTCCTTCGACCAGCATCAACAGCAATTCACGCAATTTCTGAAGCAATTCACGGCCCTCGTCGACCAGCATCAACAACAATTTACGCAATTTCTTCTCTTTCTTTTCTGTTCATCAACAACGAACGACATCAATGGCTTCCGCAACGAGTTCGACAACCTCGACGGTGGTAACACTACCTCCCTCGCTTGTGTTTATGGTCACAAATTTTCATTCTTTGTCAATATAAAGCTCGATAGTACCAATTATCTGTTATGGCGCATACAAGTGGAGAATGGGAGGCACATGCGACGGAAAGCAATTGCAACTTATCATGTCTAAAAATTTGAACTATCTTTCCACAAAACAAAAGCAAAATTGTAGATAGATGAATTTCCATGTCGAATACAAATGGCAGTTACAAGTACATATTTGATTGCGGATAAAAAAAGAGAGAGCACATATTTGAAATGATCATTGGGCCCCCCATTTTTCACATCAATGGAGTCCATGCACTTAGATTCAATGATAAATTTTTTCTATTTTTCGGTCCAAACAACAGAATGCAGTGGCATTGCAATTTCGCAATTTCCATTCCAGTTATTTTCTCCGTGCAAATCTTCCGCGCGAGAAGATCTCTATAAAAATTTCCTTCGAAAAACAAGCACCCCATTAAGAAATGAACTATCTACTACTCAACCATGTGTTTTACATGTTTTTTACATTACAGCATACGACAAATTGAAAGTATTCTACCAGAAGTCAAGAGAAAAAAATCTACAAAAATATGAAACGGAAAGATAGAATATTGTGCTATGTAGGCTCATAGCACCATTAAAGCCTTCAACAAAACACAATGGGTCTTGGGTGTCTTGCCATGCTAGAACTCTTGTAAAGACGCTCTTCGTTCAACATATATGGGCGATCAGTTAAATGGTAAGCCGAGCCCTGTGGAGGAAAAAATGAAAAATTAAGTTCAAAGCTCATCCAGAATCTAATTCTCTACATTTGTTTGTAACCAAGTTCAGTAAATGTACAAGTAAGAATAATGCACATAAATCTCAAAGGCCACGGCATCCATTGAACTGCTTAATTATTCCTTATTTTTTTCTTGGGCATTCTTCATTAGTTTTCGAAGGAGGATATATGAATGCATGAGATAAAAGAGACGTGGTTATCAAATACAAACCGTAAAGAATTATACATGCTATTCCCTCGTAGCATGGTCTATAAGATACAGTACCTTTATTAATTATCATTAGTAGTTCATAATTTTTGGCAAGGTTTTCTAATCCATTCATTTGGTAAGTATAATGTAGGGATAAAATTTAGTGAAAAAATTTAACATAAGGATACAAAATTGTAGGTCCTAAGAATGTCATAAAATAAGAATAGGTTGCCGAAAAGCATACATATATAGTCCCTTGAATCAATACTCCATAGAGCATCCTAGAGTCCTAAACAACAGAGAGCAAAAGCCATTGCAGGATAAGCATTGCACAAAGTTGGGAGCACCATGTGGACATGCCACATGGTAGTCTGGGGCTATTGCATAATTACTCAAAAGTGTACTAATATAAGAAACGGAGGTACATGAGATCAGGTTTGAAGCATAAGTCTCTCCTATCGTTT
>BPLS01025739.1:7397-32080 GCA_019656275.1 Rhododendron kiyosumense
CGTTCTCCTTGGCGGTGGCTTTGGTCGTCGGGTGAAATCCGGCAGCGTAACGGCCCTCCGATTGCTTCGAAAGGAAAAGTTTTGGAAACTTTCCCTAGAAACAACCTAACTAACTACTACTACTCTACTTTTAGAGCCGTCGGGTGGTTTTGGAAGTGGCTCGGGGGTTTCACTCAAGAACTTACGAAAACAAAGAGAACTTTGAACTAAAACAAGGAAACTTGAAATTTCTAGAGAGAAGGAGGAGCAATTGCTTTGAGGTGTGAATTTCAAAGGAAGAATGAGCTTCTATTTATAGGCCAAGGGCTCCCCCTCTCTCATCAAGGCCGGCCCCTCTCTCTCTCTTCTTCCCCAATTTTTAATTCCAACAAATCCAACTTTGAAGCACAAATCAAGGAAGAAATCCTAGGCTTGCATGGCTAGGTTAGTACTAGATTGGATTCTTGGATCAAATGGAAGGATGAGATGAGATTGGTACATGATCCAAGGGTTAAGGAAATTCCAACTTAAATGGAAAATCCAAGGAAAAATCAATGGAAAATCAATGGAAATCCTAGGTTGTAAGGCTATGGTGGAGAGATCTTGCATCCAATTGGAGGGTTGAGATGATAATTGTACAAGATCCAAGGGTTGAGAAGCTTGCTAGGTGAATATATGAAGTACAAAGGAAGTAGGATTTGAATTGGAAGAAAATAAATTGCAAGGATTTGAAGTACACATCACAAATCACCAAGACTACATCAAATTTTCCAACTTCTCTCCTTTCTCTCTCTCCTCTCTCCCTTCTCTCTCTCTCTCTCTCTCGGGTTCTCTCTCTCTCTCTCTCTCTCTCTCCTCTTGCAAGGTGTATACACATATATGTATACATATGTGTCATACAATTGTAAGAAAATCCAATAAACAAATGGTTTCAAGGGTACTTTGAAAATCCAAGTGAATAAAGGCTAGGATTCACTCACCAACAACTAATTAATTCTAGGGTACAATAGGCATTAGAATAATCTACTTAGGTACAATACATATATACACATATATATATATATATATGCATAAAGGTAGGAAAAATCCCATTAAAGAATAATTAAAGGGTACTTTGGTCACTATTTACTTTTGATTAAAGTAATAGTACTTTTCCCCGAATTAAGGAAAGTAATTAATTAAATGATCTAATGGCACTTAGGAAGATTAACCCCTTTATCCAATGGACAAATCTTCCCCTAACATCTATTATCCAATGGATAATAGTTATTAGGCCAAAGAAAATAATAAAGTAATTAAAAAGTACAATAAAGTAAGTTTACTTTTTAATATAAACAATTGGGATTCTATTACCCAATGGATAATAATCCCCCTAACCATTATTGTCCAATGGTCAAAGAAATAATCCAAATAGATTAAAAGAAAATGAATATCAAAATATAAGGTCTAGGGTCCAAAAGGTTCAAAAGTTCCAACGAGGGGCAAAACGGTCATTTTGCCAAGACTAGGGAACTTTTCGGTTTAGTTACCCTAACCGGATAGTTAGATGCTAACTAGGCTTGCTAAGTAGGACTAAAGCGAAAGAATTGAAACTTGAGGGACCAAAGTGCAATTATGGCAAAATTCGAGAATTAACGTAATTCAAGCGATTAAAATAAATAACTCAAATAATAAAAATAAATTTTTTATTCCATAAAATTCAGAGTTATTACATGCTTACTCCGCACACATCCTCATCATCTCCCAATTGGCTACCGATATGGAACATGTTGACTTGCATCTTCATGTTACCAAAACTCATGTTGAGTTGGCCATCCCGGCAATGGATCACAGCATCCGATGTTGCTAGAAATGGCCGGCCAAGGATGATCGGGACGGACGATTGAGCCGCCGGTACTGGACAGGTGTCTAGAACTACAAAGTCCACTGGGTACACAAATTGGTCCACTTGTATAAGCACATCTTCCACCATCCCCTTTGGAACTCGGATACTCCGATCCACCAATTGTAAAGTAACCCGAGTCGGCTTCATTTCCCCTAACCCAAGTTGTTGATACACTGAGAACGGTAGGAGATTCACGCTTGCCCCCAAATCCAGAAGTGCTTTCTCAACAACCTTGCCCCCAATAGTGATGGATATCGTTGGACACCCCGGATCATTGTACTCGGGCGGGAGGGTTGATTGGAAGAGTGAGCTCACTTGCTCGGTTAAGAAAACCTTCTTTTGCACTTGGAGTTGCCGTTTATGAGTGCACAACTCCTTCAAAAATTTTGCGTAGGATGGAATCTGCTTGATAGCATCGAGCAAAGGCAAATTTACCTGCACTTTTTGAAGCACTTCATAGATATCGCTATTCAGATTTGGTTTGGCCGGCGTCCTCAGGCGATTTGGAAATGGAGCGGGCACATTGAAAACTGGTGGAGCAGCGTTCTCTTTTGCTTTTCCCTTTTCTTTGGCAGTAGGAGCTTGCTCGGGCGAGTCTCCATCGGATAAAGTCACTTTGGGCGGTGCCGTAAAGGGTAGTAAGATTGGTGCAACCGGTGGCTCCACTTGGGCGTTGTCCACTGTTTTACCGCTTCTCAATGAAATAATGGCCTTTGCTTGCTCGGGGATAGTCACCGAAGAGCTTTGCGCAAAATGTTGGCCTTGGGGGTTTGGTTGAGGTTGCGTAGGGAGTTTCCCTTTCTCTTGTTGCAAAACACCAATAGCCGTTGTCAGTTTACCCACTTGGTTACGGATGTCGTTCATAGCTTGAGCAGTTTGCTCGTTGGTGGTAGTTTGCATCTGACAGAAGGCATTCAAGATATCCTCCAAAGAACGACGCGGAGGTGGTGCTTGATGTTGCGGAAATTGGTTTTGCCCTTGAAATTGGCCCGGTGGTATGAATCCAGGCGGGCCTTGAGTTGTAGGGAAACGAGGTGGACCTTGAAATTGTGGTTGCCTCCAATTTTGATTCTGAGCGGGAGGTGGAGCATGAGAAGTGGAGGAAGTTCCGACCTCATTCTGGTTGATCCAACGGAAAGCCGGATTAAACCGCAACCCCGGATTATAAGTGTTGGAGTATGGATCCCATCGTTGATTCAATGCACATACATCCTCGGGAAGTTGATTATAGTGCTGACGGAGGGTAGGGATGGTATGACAATTTTCGGTCGAATGACCCGTTGTCTCGCAAATAATGCACACCTCCTCTACTTGCCGAACCTTCTTCACTTCCTTCACTTGGGCTGAGTCTAACTTCATTTTATCCAACTTCAGGGATAACTCTTCCAACCTTGTCTCGAGTCCATTGTGCTCGTTCACTGAAAACTTGCCAGAACCTCCCAGGCCTCGGTTTCTCATTGCTTGCTCGCCCGGATCAATGTACTGCCAAGTTTGGGCCCGTTCTGCCAAGGCGTCCAAAAATTCCCAAGTGGCATCCGGGTCTTTTCCCATAAAATCTCCACTCCCCATAGTGTCAAGAAGCTGCTTGGAATCCCGATCACAACCCAAGTAGAAATAGTTGATTACTTGGTACATGGGAAAATTGTGATGTGGCACCGCGGCAAGTATGTCTTTGTATCGCTCCCACAGCTTGTAAAAGACTTCCCCATCCTTCTACTTGAATTTTTGAATTTGGTCCATCAGAAGCTTAGTTCGGCTAACGGGAAAGAACTTGGTGGTGAACACGTCTTGCACTTCCCCCCATGTGAGTAAAGATCGGGGCTTCAATGAAGGGAACCACTGCTTGGCCTTATCTTTGAGCGAAAAGGGAAATAATTTTAGGCGGGCTTGATCTAGCTGTCCCGGCCCGGTCACAAAGGTGCTAACGATAGTCTCAAACTCCCGAATGTGAGCATAAGGATCCTCCAATTCCCGCCCCCGAAACTCTGGTATAACCCGATGATACTCTGGCTTGAAAGCAAAAGCATTGGCGGCAGTGCAAGTAGGAATGGCTATGGGGGAGACATGTGGACCCCTTTCTGGCGTTAAGTAATCACGCAAGGTACGAGCAGCTGGTTGATCTGCCATTGGGCTTAATGGAGGTGATAACTCACGAGTTGCAGAGCGATGTAGCCGATTCGATAAAGGACTATGATAAATGTTGAGCATACAACCTGCACAAACCAATTAAGCAGACTAGAGGGGCTATGCCGCCGCCTCGTTCACAAACAGTCTCGTGGGGTTATGCCACCAACACGGCTAGGTAAATATGCAATAATAAAGTAAAAAGCGAAAATGCAATTGATGCTCGATTAGCTTCGTTAAACCTCAAGTCGAATTGGTGGCTCAGTTAGAGTTATCCGCTAAGTCGAGTTCAACGTACTCAAAAGAAAATTAAACGGAGTACTTACAATGATTTGTCGTTCCTCCAAATAAGCTATAGAAAGAAATCCCCGGCAACGGCGCCAAAAATGCATAGCCTTCAACTTCGCCTTCAAATAAGGTTGAATAAAAACCCCAAGTGTAGGGCTAGATTGACGGTAGCATAGTAAACCGGTAAGACCGGGATCGTACCACAGGGAATTCGAAAGATAGCTTAGACGGATTGTAGATTAATATGGTAGAATGCGGCGTTCAAGGCGGCCAACTGGGGTTGCTTTGAAAGGGAGAAAAACGACAAGGCAAAAGACTAGGAAAACGCTTTGATTGACTTAAAGAGGCAAGTCTAAGGATCTTCTAACCCTTGACAAAGGACGTTACCGGTTCTCAATATAACTCGGGCGAAAGTCACGACCGCGTGCTCACGCCCGGAGAATTTAGCTTTAATGACTAAGTTTCAAGAAAAATGTAATTTAACGGAGGCAAACCAACTTGTTAGGCGAATTTATCGAAAACATAGGAGGCCACGAGCCCTCGGTGAGCCGTTTGCCAAGACCGCTTGGCAAACACCTTACCGAGTAGTTAACACCCCTTGCTTAGACCAAAAATGCAAATTAAGCTCTATTCCGTAAATCATGAGTTAAAGCCCGAAGATTCGAGAACCAAGTAACTACCTACGTCCTCGGGAAAGATTATCCCGAGACTTAGCCAAACGACTACTCACGCATACTTAAAGCATAAAACAAAGCATAAGAACGAGACATAAGTTTAACCGATAAAAACGAAAACAAATTTGCTTTTATAAAGGATCTAGTCCGCGGCTACAACATTAATAAACGGAAAAATAAAGAACAATACTTACTTGCTTGAGTTCTTAAAGGAAATAGTCCAAAAGCTTGGAGAGCTTTAATGGAGTTCCAAAAATTCAAAAGACTTAAAGTGTAAAAGAAAAAGGATGATCAAGAAGAGAGAGAGAGAACCCTATTTATACAAAGTGGTCATCCTCTCTCAAAATATCCCACAAAATATCCTAAAAGTAGCTAAAAGTAGATATTAACCCAAAAGTAGAAAGTTGGAAAAAGCAGCAAAATCGGGGAAAATTCTGCAGTATGAACCGGTGCGGCCAAATCCCGTACCGGTACAAGCCTTCAACAAAGCTGGAAAACAAAAACTCTGGCCAGCATGAACCGGTTGGGCCAAATCCCGTACCGGTTCATGGAAGGCAGAATTTTGATTTTGCTTTGCTTTGATCCGCGCAACCCGACGAACTTCTTTGCACTTGATTAATCACCCAACGGCCTTCTTTGGATGTCTCCTCACTTCCTCGCAACCTTGGATGCTTCCGAAAATAATCCTTGGTGTTAAGAAACGCCTTAGCACCACGTATTGACTGAAACAACCGAAACAAACCTTACGTGCAAAATGAGATAAAAAAGATAGTAAAAAGACTAAAGATGCTACAAAATAGGGGACTAAGGCACCAAGATTATACAATCTTTGTTGCCTATCAATGGGGTGTGTAGGAGAGATAGGGGGACGTCGCCTACAGAAAACAATCATCAGGGGGCTCTTCGCCATACTGGGGTGGTTACAAAGTCCCGAGCACGTGACAGAAAAGTGGTGATTTGACTGGCTTTGACCCGCGTGTGCCAAAGGTTGACCTGCGTGCGCCAGTCAAACTGAGTCAACGGTTGATGATCGACACGTGGCAATTCACTGGCGCACGCCATGAGGACACTGGCGTATGCAGGTAGGGCTTAGCTAGGGCCATTTGGCTCGACGGGTTTGAAGGGATCGAAATGGATTTTGAAAGAGTTTGAAAGGGGAATGTCCAAAGCTCAAAGCTCACGACCTTCCATCGACCTCGGAATGTTTTTGACCTTTAATCATCATTGGGACAACAAAGACCATAAATAAGCTAATCCGGATATTCCAAGGTAGGGTGTCTATAGTCTCCCTCAGTAATGAGCCTGCAGAAAAGGCCCGCACAGAAGAGGCCAGCTCAGGGGCCTGCGCAGAAGAAAAGAAAAGGAGCCACGACCTCTCGGACTGCAGAGAGCGAGGAGGACGAGGAAGAAGAAGAAGAGGAGGAGGAGGAGCGCTCGCCTTTCAGCAGCGGCTTTGATGACTCCGCCGGCGATCCGTGGTACAAGAGAGACCCAAAAGAGATAGAGGATGAAGACGAGGAGGAGGACGACAACGAGGACCTTTTTGACGACTGAGGGCTATCACTGAACCTCAGTTTACTTTGCTACCTTTTTGACTTTGATACTCTAGTTACAGCTAGGGCCTGTGTGCCTTTTTGACTTTTGGGCAGATATGCCTAGTAGATATTGGTTTTTCTCTGGCCGGTGTGCCGTATTCATACATTTTCTATCTTCTGCTTTTGGATATTAACAGAGGAGTACATAATATCTGCCTTTTGTATTTATTGATCTCCCTTTTGATGAGAATAGATACAGGAAAACAATAAACCGTCCACTAATATCTAAAATGCATTGATGAATGATCTGAATTGACAAATAGACACTCGCACAAGCATACAATTGACTTAGCTCAAGGAAAAAAAAGGGGTGGAAAAGCCGCAGGATACGACATGTATCATTAGACATGGAAAATAACATAAATTTTGGGCGTTAATTGACCAAAAATCGAAATTCTCATAAACGAAGGAAATTAACACTTTTGAAAGACCAAATAGAAGTATAATGACTTGTACGAATTGTTGAAACTAGAGAAAATCATCCCGCAACGTGGAATAAATCGAAAAATGCTAAAAATACTGCAAAAATGGATATAAAACACAAAAGATGACTCGATATAGTCCCGGACGGAAACCGACACCCCCGCGCAGTCACATTAGGTCCGTATGACCTGCACGGCATGATACTTGGCACAAACCTTTGGAACAGATTTTGACCTTTCGGAATCTTGATTTGATCTTGAAACGGCCACCGAGGGTTCGAAACCTTCGTTGAGCGCGGCATTTGGAATCCGATGCTTCGCTATAGTCTCATATATCATTTGTGACTTGCAGGAACCAAGAAATGGCCAAGACAAGCCTTGGAGCTGAAAACGGCAATGCGGCGGCAGTAGCTGCTGTAAACTGATTTCTGGTGCACATAACTGGCGTACACCATGAGGTTGGCTCCGTACGCCAGTGGCAAGGGGTCACGTATATGCCAGTAGATAACTGGCATATGCCCCATATCTTTGATGCAGATCGATTTGTCTGACCAACTGTCCTTTCTCAGGGGGACACCTTGTTTTTACCCCACACGGTTTGCACACGGTTTCTAAGTTTTCAGAGGGCAGAGTCCTTGACTTACAAGGTTGCTTGGATGCTAGTGCCTAGCCATTGAATGGGGCACGTGAAACAATGTGATTTCCTTGGCTTATAAATGAAAGATGCACACATTGCTGCATTTGTACTCCTATCTCCACCCCAATATTCAGCACTCCATTGTCTAGTCAAATGGAAAATCCACTCCCGACCTTGCTCCGGCCTTAGCTTGTGCAATTTTTGAGCGTCGACTGGTTGAACTTTCAATATCACGGCCTGGCTTCCTTCCAGTATCTTAGTCACGTACCGCTCCGTCCAGTGCTTTTAAGAGCTACTCCCCGGTTCTGGGATCCCGATGTCCATGTCTTCCGCTTTGGCGATAACGAGATGTGTCCGACCATTGAGAAATTCCAGGCGTACCTCCGAACCTTTGCATCTCCTACAATCGTCATTCCTCCCTACCAAGTAAGCATGCCAGGACTGCTGGCAACTTCACTCAACATCTCTCGGGGCTTGGCCAACACTATACTCGAAGGTGGCCAGATCAACATTATGCGCCTGATTGAGCGATACAGCCCTAACGGTAATTTGACTAACAATGAGGTGCAAGTGCGCCACCATTTTGATTTGGTGATCCGCCTGCTGGCTGCATACCTACTCGTTCCCGCTTATGGGCAGGTCAGTCCCTTACTCTTGAGCGTGGCTGCTCAGATGGGAGCACGAAAGAATGTGGTCCCTCTAGTCCTAGCGGAAACGCTTTTAGGCTTGGATTTGGTGTATACTGGCCAGTCAAACACCTTCAGTGGAAGTCCACTCTTGCTCCAGGTAAACCCACTCAGCTCACACATTTTTGGTTTTTCACGCTTTCTCATTTTACCTCGACACTCAGCTTAGGCTGCTTCCTAGCTCTTTACTTGTTTTTTAACTCAGGTTTTATCTAGCTCCTTACTTGTCTTTTCACTCATGTAGTTGTGGCTATCAGACAAACTTGGTTTACTGCACCCGCAGGTGGAAGGTTGGAACCTTTTTCTGAAAAGGATTCATGAGAGGGAGATGCGGTACCCTGATCTAGATTTAGATGGTTGGTATGAGTTCATGCAGCAAATGCAACCCGACGAAATCGTCTGGAGGTGTTCTTAGCCGGATCTTCCAGACATTGGCTGTTCACTCTGATGGGTTCGATAGGATGGTGATTTGCGGGCTGACCAGTTTCACTTTCTACATTCCTGGCCCCGTTCTTCGCCAGTTGGGCGCTCCTTAATAGAACAACCGCATTAGCATTGGGAATTTCTGTGTTCCCAACTTCAATGCTCAAACACTCCACGGTTATTAAAGGTGCAATGGCCTTAGGGTCCTTCAGGCAGAAATGCCAGATTTTACCCCAAGGCTGAGGAATCGCTACAAACAGTGGCTGAGAGCAGATGTATTTGCAAGAGAAAATATGGGTTGACTCTGGACTACTTTGCTGTACTTAGAATAAGCTGTGAGCCGTTAGGCTTCTCAAGCATTTTGTTCTGTTTTCCATGCTTTAACTTGTTTTAAGGTTTTTATGCTTAGCTTGTGTATTAGAAGTAGTAATTTGCAATAAAGTTGAAAGATGAAGGGTTTCCCCCTTATGATTCCTCAATACAACTTCGACTTATTCTTGACCTTCTCAACCTTTGATGTAGACCCAAAATGTCAAACCATGGATCAAGTTGATAGAGCATGACCAGGTCTCGGGGAGAGACCCAAAATGCCTACATATCCTTTTTCAGGGAATCAGGTCAAAACGTAGTTCAGGCCAAGGTTCACTCGTGCATTTTACCTCTCTTTTTGCGCTCTAACTTTTGCCTAGAACCACCTTTTTAGGTTTCCGGTCTAGCGAGCTTTCGACTTTTTGCCTATTTATCTTTGCCTAGACCGCCTCCTTAAGTTTTTGGTCTAGCAAGCTGCTCAAACTTTTGCTTGGAATCGCCCACCCATGTGGTTTTCGACCCAACGAGCATCTCTCAGGGATAGTATTGTTTGAGTTGATCCAGGTTAACCAGAGTGTTGAACTCATTGCCATTGAGATTTATAACCTTAGTAGCACCCCCAAATAGGGTGGTCTTGATAATGTAAGGCCCCGAATGCTTCGGCCGGAACTTCCCATGAGGATCAAACACTGGAGCACGGATCTCTTTTGTAACCATGTCCCTTTCGACTAAGCCTCTGGACTTCACCTTTTTATCAAATGCGTGAGCAATTCGACGCTGATACCCTTGAACATGATACAGAGCATGTTGCCTTCTCTCATCAAACAACATTAACTTGACAAACCTCCCACTTAGCCATTCAGATTCCCCGAGATGACTTTCAGCCATGATTCGTAATGACCGAACTTCAAGCTCAATGGGGAGTACTGCCTCCATTCCATAGACTAGTGAAAACGGAGTTGCACCCGTGGAAGTGCGAATCGACGTACAGTACCCCCAGAGCGCCAAAGGTAGTTGCTTGTGCCAATCCCTCATAGATTCAGCTGTCTTCTTAATGATCATTTCGACATTTTGTTTGCGGCTTCGACTGCTCCATTTGTCTGCAGACGATAGGTCGTAGAATGCTGGATTTCAATCTTGAACTCCTCGAAGAGCTCCAAAACCCTACCCTTGAAATGACTTCAATTGTCTGACACAAATGCCTATGGAACACCGTACCGGTAGATGATGTTCTTTTGAATGAATTGCGCAACTTGAACCATTGTCAGGGTTTTGTAGGATTCAGCTTCAACCCACTTATTGAAATGGTCGATTGCCACCAATATGAACTTATGGTCATTTGAAGCAGAAGGTCTGATCATTCCGATAACGTCGATGCCCCACACAAAGAAAGGCCAAGGCGCGATCATGCCATATAGCTTGGACGGAGGAACATGTTGTAAGTTGGCATGGCTTTGACATTTATAGTCAATGCACTGTGATTCTATTGTAGACTAGTAGTAACCCTGCCTGAGGATCTTCCTAGCAAGCATAACACCGCTCATGTGAGGACCGTAAACCCCTTTGTGAATCTCCTCCATTATCCTCGTTGCATCAGCACCGTTCACACACAGCTTGTGCATCCCGCAGTGAGACCTTCGATACAACTTCCCTCCATAGATGATGTACTGAGTAGCCAAACGTTACAAGGCGATTCGATCTTTCTTGGTGGCTTCGACGGGAAACTCCCCGTGCCCCACAAAGTTCCTGATATCGTGGTACCAGGGTAGGCCATCATCAACATCATCGATGGCGTTGACATACTCGTAATTGGGTAAGTCCCTCTATTCGATCACAATTGGCCACCGTTTAACTCCTATTGGAAGTTCGATCAATGAAGCCAAAATCGCCAAAGCATCGGCAAACTGATTCTTCAATCGTGGAATATGGGTGAAGGTCACCTTATTAAAGTAAGGAATCAGTTCTTCCAAAACTTGGTGATAAGGCTTTAGCTTTTCCTCACGAACTTTCCAATCCCCATTGGCCTGAGAGACTACCAAGTTTGAATCTCCAATTACCTCAAGCTTCTTGACCCCCAGAGCAATAGCAGCCTCCATTCTGACGATGCAGGCCTTATACTCAGCTTGATTGTTGGTGACGTCGAAGTTCAGCTTGAAGGCAAGCGGAATATGAGCACCGATAGGCGTGATCAGCAACACTCCAATCCCAAACCCTTTTTAGTTAGCAGCCCCATCAAAATAAAGCGTCCATACTTCTTCAACTACAGTCAGCACATCCTCATCTGGGAAAGTAAAATCCACATCCTTCGGCCTATCCATCGGGTGATCGGCCAGGAATTTCGCCATTGCACGGCCCTTCACAAACTTCTTTGTGACATGTTGGAGATTGAACTTAGCCAGCAGAAGCAACCAACGTCCTAGCTAATGAGTGAGCGCAGGCTTCTTGAATAGATACTTAATAGGATCCATTCGAGAAATCAGCTTCACTGAATAGGCTAGCATGTAGTGTCTAAGCTTATGGTAGCCCAAACTAACTCTCAACATGTCTTTTCCAAAGGGGTATAGCGCTCATCGCATCCTACCATTTTCTTGCTCAGATAGTAACTAGCTTTCTCGACTCCATTATCCCCTTCCTGTGCCAGCAAACATCCCATAGCTGTTAGAGTGACTGAAAAGTATAGGATCAACGGTCGACTCGGTGTAGGCAGCATTAGTACCGGAGGGTTCTGCAAGTACATCTAAATGGACTTGAAGGCAGCCTGGCACTTGTCTGTCCACTCGAATGGGACGTCCTTGTTGAGCAAACGGAACAACGGTTCGCAGGTCAGGGTTAACTTAGCAATAAATCTGTTGATAAACTGGACTTTGCCTAGAAAACTCCACACATCTTTCTCAGACTGCGGGGGTTCCATTTCAAGAATTGCTTTGATTTTGGATGGATTTACCTCGATCCCCTTTTTGGTGATTAGGAATCCCAACATTTTGCCTGCCGTGACCCCAAATGTGCACTTCTACGGGTTGAGACGCACTTTGTACTTGCGAAGCCTTTCGAGAAACTGCCTGAGTGAAGGAAGGTAGTCCTTTGGTTCTTTCACCTTCACAATCATATTGTCAACATAGACTTCAACTGTCTTGTGGATGAAGTCGTGAAACAAGGTTGTTTGAGCCTGTTGAAATGTGCACCCGGCGTTCTTTAACCCAAACGGCATCATCACATAGCAGTAATTTCCCCATTCGGTGACAAACATCATCTTCTTCTGATCCTTCGGTGCCATAAAAATCTGATTGTATCCAGAGAATCCATCAACAAAATAAAGCAAGGCATGCCCCGCTGTGTTGTCCACAAGCACGTCGATGTGTGGCAAAGGAAAACTATCTTTGGGGCTTACTTTGTTCAAGTTTCTGAAGTTGACGTAGACTCGAATTCTTCCATCTTTCTTAGGAACGGGCATGATGTTGGCGACCCATTTGGGATGTTCAGCAACCCTCAAGAATCCTGCATCAATCTGCTTGGTGACCTCCTCTTTGATCTTCTGAACCCAGTCTGGCCTCATTCTGCAGAGTTTTTGCTTGACCGGTGTAGCCCAAGGTGTTAACGGAATTCACTGTTGCACTATCTCAGGATCGATGCCAGGCATATTCGCGTGAGACCATGCAAAAACCTTGAAGTATTCTTTGAGCATTTCGATTGTACCAGCGTGGCCTTCTGGGGACAGATTTGACCAATTTGTATCATACAGGGGTCATCCTCGTCTTTCAAATTTACTGAAATTACTTCTTCTTTTAGAGGCTGAGCATGCCTTTCATCTTCCTTTTCGATGAGGGAACGCAACTCAGCCGGGATGTTCCCGTCGAAGTTTGTTCCTTCATCGTCGGGGTCAACATAGTTTATGTAAAAGTCAGCAAAGTAATCAGAAGTGGGATCATGCATTTCATAAAACTCGGAAGGATTGCCAAGTACAGTCGACTCGAACTCGAAGTAAAAGTTATGACGTGGAGGGCCGAGAGGCACAAACTTTGACTCTGAGCTAGACTTAGACTTGACAGACTCTATGTCAGATTTAGATGTATCATCGATGCATGTCAAACGTGGATTAAAAATGCAATTATTAATACTGCCCTTTGCTTCCACGATGAGGGAGGTTGGATCATCGAGAGTGTCTGGAGAGTCGGGCCCAAGCATCAGCACCTCAGCCTCTTCACCCTTGCCAATGAAACCTACCCGGGAGAATAGCATCTCCAAGCTCCCCTGATCAAAAGTCTTCAACTAGTCAGCTTTCTCTTTGATCTTGGCCAACTGTTTCTTGAATTCCTCCTTATCCATCTCTTCCTTTGCCATTTCCTCCTCACTGTCGGACCAGGTGTCTGCAGCAAAGATCTTAAAGCTTGGCAGCCAAGTGCATGTCTTTAGATCCCAAAATGGTTTGGCTTGCCCCAAGTAAACAGTTCCTCCTCCTTCGTGGATAAAATAGCTGTCAGGGTTATCATAAAGGGTCTAAGTTTTCTCTTATCTTTCCCTAGTTTGGCCCTTTTGGCAGAGGGAGTGTATCCCAAACCAAAACGGCCTTCGGTAAAGGGAAAGTCAGGGAACTCAGCGATCCCTTATTGGTTGGTCTTGAGTCCTAGGCCAGGCATGAATGACATCTTTTTTCATAATCTCGAGGGCAGCGAAGCTGATGACATAGTCGTCATCCATGGCAATGGCGAGGACTGAGCCGGATGTGTCAAACGAGAATCCTCTGAAGTCTAAATCCTCTTCTCCGTGCATTATTCGCAAAACAAGTGTTCCATCATCCTTCAACGGGTGAATCCCAGAGTCCCCAGAGATTGTTAAAGTACCAGAAGGAAGCCTTAGCATGACTTTTTGGTGCAGCGTTGAAGGTACCACCATGATATCCAATCTATGCAGCCATGGCCTGCCCAGCAGCAGGTTGAAGGTAGCGAGGATGTCGACCACATGGAACTCAATGTCCATCTTAAAGCCCTCAGCATCGAGCTTGACCATCAAGGTCCCCTCTACAACACGACCCGTATTGTCATATGCCTTGATTGCCAAGTTAGACGGTGTGAGGTCGTTCTTGGTAAGACCAAGATGGTATGCAACCCTCATTGGGCAGACATTAATGGCGGAGCCATTATCAATGAGCACAGTTGGAACCAAGTGTCCCCTACATTTTACGGTGATGTGCAGCGGACGTTTGTGAGCGGTTCCTTTGACAGGTAGATCTCTCTCAGTAAAGGTGATAGAGTGCTTAGAGAGCAAAGGTAAGATAAGGGCGATCATTGCTTCAAGAGTGATATCGGTTGGTACTGTGAGTTGGGCCAAAGCTGAGGACAACCTTTCGTGATGCTCCTTTGACGATGATATCAGACCCCAAATAGAGACAGTGGCAGGGATCTGTTTGAGCTGCTTCCAGATAACATCCTTTTTTGAAACTCCACTAGGAAAATTGGAGCATTCCTTTGAGCGGCAGGGGTGGTAGGCGTTTGATCAAGAGGATTAGACGAGCTTCCGGCTTGCAAGTTAGGCGGCTGAAAGACTTGACCGCTCCTTGTAACATTTGCAACTTCCCACCAGGAAGGCGTGTTTACAAAATCCCAGAAATCGGCAGGCACTTCCTCCGACTTACGCTTCCCCTTATCGACTGATGCAACCGTTGCTGACGAGTCTGGCCCCAGAGCTGAATCCCATTCTAAATCTTCCATTACCAGTCCTTCCCAAACAGCCGGGTCCTGGGCAGCAGCTTCCTCAAAAGGCATTCCCAGGTTGGTGACGAACTGCACATCCCAAAAACCTCCATCCACTAGAGCAGAGTTGACGGTCCAGACTTCATTTCCCATGTTTACATCGACAACTTTGTCTGTGTCCCAAAGATCAGCTGGTAGTGGAGTTTTGCCAAGGTCCACGATCTCATCTACAAGACTACATCCCACAGGTCATCAGGTGGCGCATTTAAAACCATAATTGAGTAGTCGTCGCTAGGAGCCACAAACGGACGTAGGAGTTCTAAGGGTATGATGTTGACAGTCGGGTCGCACCCATGGACAGCATTTGAGATGGAATCTATTAGCGGCAGTGCAGCCCCAATCTGACGGTGCTCATCGGGAACAATCTCCCCTTCGACGTAGTAGCTTAAGTACTGCTCATCTATAGCATCATTAGTGCCGACTCGCTCCTTGTTGAAATTTTGGTTCCAGGCTAACTGCGCCGCACTAGGCTCCGAGTCCCACACATATTCCTTGACCTCCTCCTCAGGTGCGGCCAGCTCAAGCTGATGGAAGAGCATGAACAGTGAAAAATCATCCAATGGATCTACTTGTGCTGCGTTCCATTCATCTTCCCAATGATTCAACCATGCTTGGTCAACCACCGGAACTGGAGGGAAACCCATAAGGTAGCGCTCATTCCAATCATTGGCTAGCTCTTCCCATTCCCTTGCCTTGTCTTCCATGTTCCAACCAACTGCCAGCATGTTAACACCGAAATCTATCGGGATGGCTACAACTGGCTTGGAATAGCATTCTGAGGTTATATGGTTAGTGGTGTTGAATATGGTGGAGCTAGGCTGGATTATAGTGGATGTGAGGGTTATTTGGTTAACTTGAGGGTTGGTATTGTATTTGGGCATGGAATTGGTGATGACATTGGGTTTAGTAGGCGGGGTTGGAAGGGTGCCATTGTCCACTAAGTCTTGTATCGCATGACGTAGACGATAGCAAGAGTCAGTGTGATGGCCGGGCATCTGATGATAGGCACAGAAAGCATTCGGTTTATGGCTAGGAGGTGGATTTTGAGGAAGTGGGGTTGGAGCTAGTGGCCTGAGATGACCGATTTTGACTAACTTTTCCAATACCGAGGAAAGTGGAGCCTCAAAATTGGCAAAGTTTCGAGGTTGATTTCGGTTTTGGGGTTTTTACGGGGTTTGCACTTGGTTGACATCAGCGATGTGGTTGGAACCTTGAATGGTGTTGTTGCTGGCAGATACTGCATTGGCGTAGTTGTTACCACTAAACAGAGCAGTGTTGTTCCCGGTGTAAGCACGAGGCTTGGATTTTGAAGCTGAGGTAGAGGAAAGGTGTCACTTCTTGGCAAAACTCCAGTCTGGAGAGCTTCTTCAATAGTAAGGCCGGATTTGAAGAAAGTATCGAAATTCGCACTCTGAACCAGCATAAGGTTTTTAGCAAAGTCAGGCTGCAAGTTGGGGGAGATAATGTGAATCTAATCCTTCTCACTCGGGCAATCGGTCATAAGAGCTGCCTTGGCCCTCCACCTTTTGATAAAGTCTGTGAAAGACTCCTTTGCATTCATCTTGGTCGATTCAAGCTCTCAGGTGGTCATCTTGAGCTGAGCATTGTAACTGTACTGGGCATTGAAGGCTGTGCTGATATCCTCCCATGTTTGGCGTTTGGAAATGTCAAGTGATAAGAATCATTGGAAAGCGGGGTAGCAGATGGGTCTTTAGGTCTCCCGTCCCATCGCACTTCGCAAAGTCCGGCATCTTGAACCTTTCGGGCAACCTGGCATTTGGAAACGGGCAGAGACAGTCCATGTCCAAACCTCCAGCACCAATCTTTTCGGACTTGGAAACTGTCTCATCGAGCTTCGCCATCTTGGCAATTAGGGCAGCCATTTTCGGATTTGGGGCAGGATGTTTGATCAGTGGAGCTTCCTTGGCTACGGGCTCGCGCTTATACCTTTCACCACCGCCCCCTCCTGCCGGGAGCCTTTTTTCAATCAAAGCACGCAGATTGGCCATGGAGGAGTCGGCTTGATCGGCCCTTTACTGCATGATAGCTAAGTTGTGCTGGAAATCCGCTAAGACAGTAGCAAGGTTTGGAGGTGGGACATCTGCCATGTCTGGAACTTCTGTTTTGACAGGTTTTGGTGAAGAGGGTGGAGATGGAGAAGATGGAGGAGATTCGTGCGGAGTAGTCGGTGGTGAATCCTCCCTTGACAGAGTATAGGCCAGAGCTTCCATTGTGGTTGACTGAAAAGCAAACCCCCAACCTAATCCTCAGACAGACCCGACGGATGTTCCCAAGTAGATTTGGCTCTTAATCTTGGAGCTTCCCATGATTGGTGGCAAGACAACAAAGTATAAGAGCTCAGTGACAGCCTACAGCAATTTTATTGAAAAGATGGAAAATGCGCATGTCAACGTCGTTAGTGTCCCGTAGACTCTAGAACAAGAGAAAGAGTCCGACCCCATGACATTCGGACGCTGCCCAAAATCCTCGGATTTTCTTTTCGACGGTGTATCCTTGATTGAATCGACTAACACTAAGAGATGCCAAAACATTCTAAGCCTAAGACTTGGCTATTTCCCTCTTGAGGTTTCAATGCTAGAGTTCGGAACAACTCGGTGTAGATGACATGATACCATAATTGAGGTGGCATAAGCAGCGCTGTGCCGGAGCCCGAGCGGTGTAAGTGATTAGCACTTTTAACCTGGGTGGTGTAAGTATCACGACATTTTCTCCGTTGTTCCTAATCTTTTTTTTTGAAACCTCGATCGGGTTTTAAATAAGGACTTAAAATATTGATTTCTCAAAGTCTCATTGATCCAAGAACTTTTGAAATTTGATAACGTGCAACATTAAGATGCACAACTCTTCATCAGTTCAAGGCAATGTGTTAATAGTCATAAGACAGACTCAACAAGAGACAACCTAAAAGCCGCCATAACATGCTCCTACGCAAAATGGTATGATTGTATGTACAGGCATGCGATAAGGAAAGCGGTAACAAATAGACTCATCATCGTCCAAGGTTGTTGGGCATTCGAGGACCCTGGGCGCCAGTAAACTGCGCCGGTTACCCAAAACACCTCAACAGGGCTAGCCAACATCGATGCAAATGAGGAACGCCAAAGAATGATTTGAATGAGAGAGAAACGCAATGTTTTGAAAAACGCCTTTTGAAGCTTGGCTCACTTTTTATTAATCAATATTTGGAGAAAACTACACAAGTGAACAATAGTTAAAGCCCCAGTTCGGATTGGTCGGATGCTGAGATCCTGTTACATTACCATTCCGTTTTTCAGCAACGCGGAGCGTACTGTTTTGACAGACTTTTAAAAAATTGTTCATTTATGTATTAATTGCCAAATATCAATCAATGTAATGAGTCCCCAATAGAGTCGCCACTGTGGGCACACGTCCCGGGAAATTTTATTTTGGGTATAAAATCGGGTGCACCCTTTTGGAAAAGCAAGGCGAAACGCTTCGATTCAGAGTCGCCACTCGGGTTTAGCGGTGAAACCCCCAAGGAACCGAACTTGAAACATTTGCTATGTCGTCACCTTCAATATTTGAGGTTCGGGAGCCAGGTTACGAGAGGGAAGGGGAACCAGGTTACGAGAGGGGAAGGGTTTTATGGCACCCCTCTCGCCCAATCCGGAGATCGGTCTCTACTCAGGCAATTTGTAAAACGTTTGCATTTTTGTCTCATTAATCATTTTTTTAGCCAGTTAGGGCAGGGAACAGTTAAAAGGGATTAAAACTGTAACAAGTTGCATTTATATGACAAAATGTTATGGATGACTTATTGAAATAGTATAGATTGAAAATAGACTTCTATGAGCGTTTCAAACAGATTGGAAAACACTGATCCAGTGCTTGGCTTTGCTTTGCTTTGCATCATCTAGGCTCTGGAATATGACCAGAAGGATCCTAAGGCCCTTCCAAGCAAATGAAAATAAATATTGAGATGTACAACTATAAAGCTCTAGACTACAGAAAACTGTAAACTGGTTATTAGTATGTAGTAAGGTGATAAAATAAGAAAGAAAGCAGAAAACAGCTGATCAATGATCCCCACACCAATATTGCATGTTTAGCCATAATTGGCGCATGGCTCTATATTACTGGCGTGCACCAATGATAACCAAACACGAGCATTGAAACTTGGCCAACCTTAGGGTCAGGATTGGTATTGACTACCAGCCTTGACCCTGCAAGCCCCCTCTCAGGGGTCAGAACAGAACGTAAGCAAAAGGTGGTATACCTTTGGATTGAGGTTGAAGATGTGTTTCAAGCTTGAGCTTGAGGTTTGAAGGATAGATGATGACTAACAAGGGTGCAAAGAGAGTATGGAGAGGCCTTTTGCTTACTCTTTCAAATGGTAAGAAGAGAGAGAGCAAGAAACCAAAAGGATAGAGAGGGAAAGAGACTTAGAGAGCCTTAATGTATGTAACCCCTTGCTCATGAATGCAAGGGCTGTATTTATAGCCAAAGGGTGACTGAGAGGGGCTGTAACCAGATGGGTTAAGGGCTGGTTTGGTTAGGAGAGGAAGTCTCTATGCATTAAATGCATGAGAATTGGCTTGAAAGGGGTTGAGGGAGAAAAGGGGACATCCCCTGCCCGATGGCAATCATCGGAGGACTATAAAGTGTACTGGGGTAGCTGCAAAGTCTCAAGCACGTGGTTGAATAGTGGTGATTTGACTGGCTTTGACCCGAGTACGCTACCATTGTACATGCGTTCGCCAATAGTAACTAAGTCAACGGTCGATGACTAACACATGGTGGTTTACCAGCGCATGCCAGCACAATACTGGCGTAAGCAAGTAGGGTTTTGCTGAGGCCATTTGTTTTGGCTTGAAGGGTTTGAAATGCAGTTTGAAAGGGTTTGAACGAGGTTCAGGAATGCTCAAAGCTCAAATACACCAACCACCTCAGGATGTTCTTGACCTTAATCATCATTGGGGAATCAAAGACCATAAGTAAACTAATCTAGACAGTCCAGAATAGGGTGTCTACACAAACTATGAGGAGTTGGGCCAAGCGGCGCCAAGTTGGACTGAATAGACTCAGCAGACCCAGAAGACTTGGAGGACTCGGACTCAGAATCAGACCCATGACATGTTGCACTTGGCAAGAAAATCCAATTCTAGTAATCTCCAGCGGCATCCGTGATGAGCGAAGTTGGGTCTTCGAGGACCACCTGTTACAGCATTAGTACTTCAGCTTCTATGACTGTACTTATTGGTTCACCCTCTCTAAATAGGATTGCTAGACTCCCCATGTCAAATCCAATCGGTTGGCTCTGTTGGTTCCTTTGCGGCCTCAAATTCTTCCTCACTTTCTGGCCAGACATCATTGGCAAATATTCCGAACCCTGGTAGCAGAGTATTGGTTTCTTTGTCCCAAAATGGTTTTGGCTACCCCTGGTAAATCTGTTGTACTTTTTCTTTAACAAATTAGTCTTCCAATCTGTCTCCCTTTTTCACCTTACTGTCGTTTGAGGACACATAACCAAGGCTAGTAGTGCGCATCTGGGTTTCATGGGCTTCAAACTTTGCAGGTTCTTTCCCAATCCCCGACTTGGCATGTAGGACATCTTCTTCATTATTTCAATGGCGACATTGCTGATGACAAAGTCATTATCAATCTTGACTAAAAAGACAGAATTAGAGGTATCTAGCGAGAAGCCACCCAGAGCGATGTCTTCCTCACCATGATAGATTTCTATGAGTGGGGTGTTGTCTTCGGTAGGCGCACGGATCCCAGAGTCTTTATGAATAGTAATGTAAGATCACGTTATCTTCCATTTCAAAGTAAGTTATCTTTATTTACTTTCCATATCAAGTATTTGTATTTTGATCTTTGCGACGGTTATGAGCATGCATAGATTGCTTGAGTTACTTGTGATATATTATAGACTTGGATGACCTTGTTAGAATGTTTCATACTTACTTTGTCCTACCACGGAGTCTTTGCATGTAACGAGACACGAGAATTGAGAAAGTAGAAACATGACACCTAGGATGTGTTTGAAAATGTTGAAATGTTTTGAAAACTGCAATGTGGCCGGACTTGCCCATTGTGTGAGGTGTGTGTGTGTTCCAATGGGAATCCGGAGCGGCGGAACCATTGTGAGGGTGTGTGCGTTCCCATGGGTACCCGGAGCAGCGGAACCATGGTGAGGTATGGCTTGGTTATCCGCGGAGAGGAGCCAAAGCAATGTGTGCCAATGGGAACCCAGTGTGGCGGAACCATTGTGAGGATACTCGGGAACCCGGAACGGCGGAACCGAGGTTGGGTGTGTATGGCTTGGTTATCCGCGGTACGGAGCCAATGCTAAAGATTTTGAAAGGCTTGGTTATCCGCGGTACGGAGCCAATGCAAATGTTTTTGAAAGATTATTTTGTAATTGGAAAATGGAGACACGGTCTACGATGAGTCGCGTAGGAGAAACTCTGAAACCTTGGACACCAACGATAGATGATTAACGAATTTGAATATGTGATTGTTAGTTGTAAGGTTGGTGGGCAAGAATTTCCTATTGAGCGTTGTAGCTCACGGTGTTGCCTTTTTGGTGACCTTGACATATTATATCGGTGGCGACGCTGGTATAATGTGTCAGATTTTGTAGATGAACATGGTGAGCTGTACACCTTGGAGGCGTTCGGAGCCAAGGAGCTGGCTAGGATGGAGAAGCAAGAGGAGCTGTAGTTAGGAAGCCCTAGTTTCCCTTCCTTTTGTAATGAAAGTACTCTTGTGAGAGTTATGTTGTAATAAAGAGCTAGACTCTATTTTTAAGTTTCAATAAAAATTATCCCTTTAACGTACCCTGATTTTGGGGGCGTTACAGTGATCCTTACCTATGTTTCAAGTAGTTAAATCCTTACTTTATTTTCGATAAGTAGTTGTAATCTTGCTACTTGAATCTCTACTTATTTTCCTAAAGTTTAAAAAGTTACTTGGTTGTAGATGAAAAAGTAAAATTACATGATTTTGTCATTTATGAAATTCAAGCATGCTATGTTGCTTAGATGTTCTTATTGTACTATTTCAAAGCTTGATTGAATGCATGTTGTATGTAAAATGTCACACGCGGAGTCTTGCATGAGAACGTGACACGAAAACCGAGAAAAGTAGAAACATGACACCTAGGGTGTGTTTAACAAGGAAGTGATGTATTTTCAAAAGGAAGTACTTTGGAAACCACATAATGACCATTTCGAGGGTATTATGTGAATGGTGTGTGTGCCAATGGGAACTCGGTGCGGCGAAACCATTGTGAGGATACTCGGGAGACCAGAACGGCGGAACCGAGGTTGGGTGAGTAGCTTGGTTATCCGCGGTACGGAGCCAATGCAATGTGTGCCAATGGGAACCCGGTGCGGCGGAACCATTGTGAGGATACTCGGGAACCCGGAACGGCGGAACCGAGGTTGGGTGAGTTAAAAAGGTGTTTTTGAAAAAGGATAGTAATGAAATGGTTTACAATGAGTCAACGCCAACGGTAGTTACAAGCAAACGCGAATGTGTCAGCACTATTATCTTTTTATCACTGCTTATGTACTTATCATGTGGAAATCGATGCTAGTATTAGGATTATACTATTGAGCCTTCGTAGCTCATGGTGTTGCCTTTTTGGTGACCCTGGCATATTATATGGGTGGCGACGCCGGTATAATATGTCAAACTTGATAGATGAACAGGGCGAACTATTCACCTTGGAGGCGTTCGGAGCCGAAGAACTCGCTAGGTTGGAGAAACAAGAGGAGCCGTAGAATAGGAACCCTAGTTCCTTTTTATTATCCCTTTTGTATTTCAAATGCTCTTATGAGAGCCGTGTTGTAATAATGAGCAGTGACTCAATTTATTTCTGTAATAAATTATCTCCTTAACGTACCTAAAATTAGGGGCGTTACAATCTTATGATATGATCCCTCAAGAACAACATACTGAACCCTGCAAGTACAATGAGAAATTAGAAGATAAAGATGCAAAATTTGGCAAAAGGCTGTGAAATTAGCATTCCTTAATGGAAATCTGGATGAACACATCCACATAATGGAACCGGATGGATTCATAGCAGAGGGTCAAAAGCTAATGTTGTGCAAGCTTAAGGAGTCTATTCATGGATTCAAGCAACCATCTAGATCTCGGAACATCGGTTTTGATCAAGCAATCAAGTTTTTTTTTGGTTTTGATCAATATTTGGATGAGTTATGTGTGTACAAGAAGCGCAACGGAAAAAGTGGTGGTGTTTTCTAGTACTATATGTCGATGATATCCTCCTCATCGGAAACGATGTGGGAGTGTTGTCTTCAGTGAAAGTGTGATTATCCGGCCAGTTCGATATGAAGGACTTGAGAGAAGCCGGTCACATCCTTGAGATTAAACTTATGTGAGATCGCAAGTATAGGATGTTGGGTTTATCATAAGCTACTTATATCATTGAAATCCTTGCTCATTTTAGCATATAGGATTCCAAGAAGGGGTTCCTCCCTTTTTAGACATGAAATCAACCTATCTAAGGATCAATGTCGTAAGACACTTGAGGAGATGGAGAAGATGAAGGTAGTTCCTTATGCCATGGTAGTAGGAAGCCTTATGTATGTTATGCTGTGTATTAGACCTGATATTTGCTTTGTCGTTGGCATGTTTATTAGATTTCAGTCTAATCTAGGGCAAGAGCATTGGGCTATAGTGAAACATATTTTCAAGTATTTGAAAAGAACAAGAGATTATGTGTTGGTTTACCAGTCAAATAGTTTGATACCATATGGATACATAGACTAAGACTTTGTGTCAGATAAGGATTTCAGAAGTATACCTCGAGATATGTGTTTACCTAAGAGGTAGAGCCATAAGTTGGAGGCGTATCAAGCAATCATGTATTGATTGATTCCACCATGGAGGCTGAGTATGTGGTAGCTTCTTAAGCAACCAAAGAGGCCGTTTGACTTAGAAACTTCTTGATGGATCTAGAAGTGATTCCTTTAGTGCAATTAACTATTACATCTATTGTGACAATAGTAGTGGAATTGCTAACTCTAAGGAGCCGTTGAGTCATAAGAAGGAAAACACGTCGAGTGTAAGTATCACCTGATTCGAGAGATCGTTCAGCGAGGTGATGTAGCTGTGTCCAAGATCGCATCGGTAAACAACCTAGCAGATCCTTTTACGAACAGCTTACAGTCTAAGACTTTTGATAGTCATGTAGAGGGAATAGAAGTGAGATGCGTGGCAACATGACTTTGAGTCATAGTGGGAGTTTGTTAGAAAATTATACTAAAAGTCATGCTTTTGTATGATGGATTAATATTTGATTGTTATTTATTAATCAGTTTTATTGATTTTTTATGAGAATCTTTTATGGGCAATGTTTGCATAATATTATTGTATGTTATGCACGTGTGTCTTTTATTTTACAAAGTAGATGATCCGATGTGTAGAGTTCGGCTTACACACAGAAGATCAGATCATCGGTTCTTATGAAATATAAGATATGGTATGTTCACAGTCTTAGATGGAACTAGACATACCATCGGTAGGACTGTAGTACAATGTTTAGTAAGTCTGTCTTGACTATAGGGAACGGTCTAGTTCCAACTCATTGTGCTAGTACACTTTGTGTGTATTGAATGGTTCCGCGTTGAGGTAATTGTCTTTATACTAACTTTATAAGACAATTGGAACCTTATAGTTATTATGAATGCTTATTCTCTAAATCCAAAGATGATTATTAGAGGTATATATTTAATGTTATTGACTTTGATTCATTAAAGAGTGAGATCTTTATATGATTAATAGTCTCGGTGAGTTGGGTAGCAACATTATGTATATGACAACTATTAATTATTGATGGAATCCACATCTCAGTAGGGATTGATGATACCCCCTTGAGTAAACATATAAGTTTCGAT
>BPLS01025740.1:0-18395 GCA_019656275.1 Rhododendron kiyosumense
CCCCACTAACTTTTTTTGGTTTTTTTCAAAATCCACTACTCTTTTACAACCAAGGTTTCCCCCACTCCCCAACGTCTCCAATCATTTGTATAGTACTCAATATAAATCCGCACATTGTATTTGTACATTTTTTGTCTCCAAAACTTGTACTTGTAGAGTTAATAATAGAAAAATAAATGATGAACATAGGATAATTTTGTTTTAACGAATATAGTCGAAGTGAGCAAGTTTGCCCAAGAAGTTTGTTATTAAAATTCATATATACTTTAAAATTATTACATTATCATGAATGCTAAGTAAAATTATTTGGGTGTGCCATCTCAGTGACGGCAAGGGGAGGAGTTGCTCTTCCATCTCTCGCACGTACGTAGGAGATTGCATACAATTGGCAAACCATCAAGCAAACTCTGCGGGTTGAATCCCATAATTCTTCTGATGGCCTTCATTTTACTCCTATTCTCTTTCACAAAAATTGTTACCAAGTTAAATGTGTGATTCAGTAGGAGAAGTGATATCAACCCCGACCACACTATAACTCCAATCTTGATGGTATAACCGAGTGATCGATGGTCCGTTTTAGGAGTAACCAAAAAGGTTGCAAACGCATATGTGGTTGCGATTGCTGTAATTGCCAACCACATGGTCACCATAAGGAACCACATTGCGGCCTTGTTCTTGAAACCTAATCCACTGATGAGCAACAAAATCGTGCTCAAGGATGCAACGAATCCGATCGTGTTAAACCAGAGGAAGTACGGATAAGAGCTTTTATGATGATAAGCCATCACGGATTCACCGGCTACGTGCCAATCATTATCTTGCCAGACGCCATTAAGAGGGTTCACCTTTGCTCTGAATGCCATTGTAGCAATAAGTACTATCACAACCATTAAAGGATCCCTTTTCTTTGCGAGTCAATCACCACCTACGAGATCTTTCACCTTTTCGGCATTGTCTTGTCGAAGCAACTCTTCAATATGATCCACTTCTTTCTTATCTGATCCTTGGAGCAAAAGGTCCATTGCTGTGTGTCAACTTGAACGTGGGTCAGAACTGATAATTGAGAAAATTGAGCAGTGAGAATTGTAGTAGAAGGCAGGGTTCATTTCGGAAAATAACTTATAAAAAATTTAAGGGTAAGTCATTTTTATCCAATTGATTGAAAATGTTTTACATATAAAATATTTTTCTCATTGTTACACAACCAAACACCGGAAAATAGAAAATATTTTACGTCTAAACAAATATAGCCTAATTGTCAATTCTATGAATGTGACCACTGTGTTTAATTTTTGTTCGAAAAAAAATTCCGAAAAATGAGAAAAGTGCTAACCTGTTAAAAACATTGTTTAACAGGTTAGCATAGATCAAAGGCTATAAAGTATAGACCATTATATCCCGTAAATGTGTGTTAACATGGTGTTCTTTAATAATGATATTGCAAAAAAACGTGACTTAATCCACTTATTTAAAAACTTTTAATCGGTATTCGAGCTGGTGCTTTGACCATTGATGGGTGATGAACTTGGAGCACCTCCTCTAGTTGCTAGACAAAATGCCTATCCAAAAGCCAAATACGCAACTAATATTTTAGTTTGCCACAACATTCATCAACGCTCCAACTGAAGAGGGATTCTCCCAAACAAGAAGAATTAGCTACCCCGAACTCGTGCAAAGCACATGAGTTGTACAGGAACACCATGTGAGGGTAAACAGTAGAAACTGAGCATAAAAATTGGTTGGTGGCACCACGTAAGGGAGCATAGTTGTTTTGCCGAACAAATTATTTGGACACAGCTTCATACTCGAAAAGAGGGCAAACCCTAGTGGAACCGCCTTAAGGGGTAAGGTGTTGGAGGCATTCCAAAAGGTTCTAGAAGCAAGATCTTACGTGATAGACAAGCATCCTGTCAACTAAGGGATGAATATTGAGTTCCCATGTGGAGTAGGATTCTATATGAGCTAGGTTTCCTAGCAAGAAAGCCCAAGAAGGGAAGACACCTTGGAGAACAAGTCAGCCCTACTCTATAATTACGAGGCCACACCTGTAGGTGAAGGTATGCTGTAATTCACTATTATAGCATTGGTAGCTAGGGTTTCCATATGTACAAGATACTAACTTAGACATCAGAGGGCTTTTGCTAACAAGAGGCAAAGATGCTCTGTGTGGTTTCTTTTGTAGAGTTAGGGTTCGAGCAAAGGGTACGTGCAATTTGGTCTCATCTCGTTAGGCGTTGTTCAACACTCATTCAAAGAACAAATTGATTGATTAGCTTTATCAATGAGGTATACTGGACTTAACCAGAGATATATTTTTGAAAAATCCAATGAAATAAACTGATGAAAAATCATTGCTGTCTGATGTTGGAACCATCGCTGGAAAATTGCAGACAATTGTGATGGAACCCAGACAGGGGCGGAGGTAGCATGCGGGCACGTGCCACCCTGTTTCGAAAATCCCCCCCCCCAAATCCCAACCCCCAAAAAAAAAAAAACACACACACACACATGCACACACACAAAAATTACACATAACAAGATTAAATAATATATATGCATAACAGTTTGCACAAGATGATGCTTTGGCAAAGCGGTAAACTATCTTAAATTGAAGCTTGACAGTTAGGGTTCGAATGGCTCCACTTTTTTAATTGAATCCTAGCTATTGGATTCTACTTTTGAGTTTTGGCCTAAATTCCAACAAATTTTGTAATATTTTCTAGTAATTTCAAAGAACGTTACCCATTTAGATATTAAAACTTTTACTTGACTCATTCGAATACATATTTTCTTTATAGACTAACGTGGTAGATTGTATGACTAGGTATTTATGAGTATGTGGAAAAAAATAATTTGTACAAATACTATAAAAATTGCAATTTAGAGAATCGTCTCTTCGGATCAAGGAAAGTTAGTATCGCAATATCTTGCATTTGGATAATTTGCATACCATTAGACAGTTGAAGAAAGCCTTTAGCTTTTTTATTTTTATTTTTAAAAGGTCTATGACATAACCTAATTATATGACCCTACTATGCATAAATTTTTTTTCATTTTTTCCCGCACAAGATCTAGCTAGATTTTATTGAACGGTGCCACCCCTGCATTCGAATCCTAGCTCCGCCCCTAAACCTAGAGAGAGAGAGCGCGCTGACTATTGCTATAGTAACTCACCAAACCTAGCAAATTCCAACCCTCAAACGTAGCGAGTCTGTTGCATCTAGTATTTATTTAGCATTGCCTACTATTTACATTGTATTGAATTTAGTTTTTCTTTTGTTTTGTTTTCAGAACTCTCTCTTATAATCTGATGAGTACTCTTACAAATTGATGCAAGTTTCTAGGGATTGAGTGATGGGGCTTTGGGCCTTGGTACTAGTTCTAAACTTGTAATCTTATAGTCGTGGTGATTTGGAAATGTGTTACTGGTTTCAATTTGGTAGTTGTGGTGATTTGTAATCTGGAAAACAGGGGAGGAGAGAGGTAGCTCTCTGGAAAACAGGGGAAATGTTATTTATTTTTTTCGATGTTTTTTGAATTGTTTGCTGGAAATGTTTTTTCAATTTACGATTGGTTGCTGGAAAATTGGAAATGGGCATTGGGCCCAAAATAATTATGGAAGCTTGTTTTATATGGCCTGGTGGCTGTGGAAGCCCGAAGCTCAAAGATGGATATGGCCCAAAAATTAAATCCAGTCCAAAATTTAACAGGCTAACCGCCCAAAATAATTAGGGAAAATAACGGCCAAGGACGTGTTTTGATAATTAATATCCGTCAAGGACATTTTCAGCTTTAACAAATGTTCTCAACATGTCTTTGGCGGGTATTAATTATCAAAATATGTCCTGAACCGTCATTTTCCCAAATAATTAAAGAAGTGAAAAGAAATGGCCCAGAAATTAAATCTAGCCCGAAAAAATGGCCCAATTTGCCAACTAGACCGAACGCGACAAACCCAACCCGAAAAAAATCTGATTGTGGCCAGCCCTAGCTTAGGCTGTTGGAGATGCTCCTAGGTCAACCCTCCAAACCACGTTCCTCAATTTCCTCTCCATCTTTACTCCCTACCCTTGGTTACACAGAAACTTGATAATTTTTATCAAGCTTACCACTACATCAAAGTACTCAAAATAAAAAAGAACAAATTACGCATCAACAGATTGCGAACATAATTATGGAACCATTAATTGCAAGACATACGATTATGTCATCAAAACAACAGCTCAGAAATAATTAACCGTAATAGTATTGAAACCGATAGATGAAACATGATAAATTTATTGCATTCATAACTTTCAATAGGAGTAGGGGGATAGAGATTTAGAGAACTTGAATGCAACAACTCAAACTCATATAAGCCCCAAAAATTCAAAATTGAACCAATAAGAACATTACCCATAACATACCATAATTGCGTGGGCAAGAAATCCACGCAGTCCCTAAAAATACGTGGAAAGAAATGTGATTTTGTTTAAAAGTACGTAGAAGGAATATTACCTAAACAGACCATAAGTGGGACGTACAAAAATGTGTGGTTTGTCAACCAAATAATAGCACGAATTTTTGGGGTTTGCAGAAGCTCAAGAACTTACCCTGTTTCTCTTGATAAATCAAAGATCAGCCTCTCCATACAAGAAAAATGATAAAGAACAAACAAATGCTATAATTAGAAAAGCAGTAAAGAAATTAAGAATAGAAACGAAAATATACAAAATTAACTAACTAAATCGAAACAGTCATCTTGTCAAGTAAAAAGAAAAAGTTGCGAGGGGAAATCCCTTATTTATCTTTTCCATCCACAAATGCCTTGATCAAAAGTTACAAACACTACCTCGATTACATGAACATAATATGTACGTGGTTCTTTATTTGAGTTCATCATGAGCAACCTGTTACCTGTCCACAAATTTTTTTTTCCCGATCGGCCAAACATATTTTTATTAATCTTTGGACATGATTACAAACATTAAAAGGATCACGGATACACCGGCATATGCCACCCGAGAACTAAAACAAAAAAAAGGCAAGATACCGACCAAATCACCACAAACAAACACTGAACAACCGCTAAAAACAATCCAGTGACTGACAAAACCGAAACAAGCAAAAGCCAACAGAGACAAGCAAACCGAGAGAACAATCCCGAAGACTGAGAAAAATTAACAAGAAGCACCATCCTCGCGAAGACCTCATCATCCTCAGCGGAATCATCTTCACCAGCCACCTACCCATAGTTGCCGAGAAAAAAAGAAAAAGAATAAGAAAACCCCTGCCGATCGTTTTTGTAGGAAATGGAAGTCCAGCTAGCACACTTGTTTACAATCTTCTCTTTCCGAAACAATACAGTATCGGAGGATTATTGTCCTTCACCACAGTAATACAGACCAGGAACAAAAGTTCCAACATTGGAAAGCCTTATATTCAATCCTATATATATTATCGTCTAAGACCTTAGGGGAAGGGGAGGATTCGCTCCTCAAACTTTGCCATGACGCGCCTCAGATTTAATCCTTTTATTTGCCTTCATTTTTCTGCTTCTCTCTCTCGCGAAAAATGCCACCAACCCGAATGTGTGTTTCACCAGAAGAAGAGCCATCACACTGGACCACACTATAACTCCAATTGTAATGGTCTTACTGAGTGATGGTCTTTCCTTTTTAGGAGTAATCACAACGTTGGAGAACGCATATGTAATTGCCATTGATGTGATTGCCAACCACATGGTCACTATGAGGATCCACATCATAGCCTTGTTCCTGAATTTTAATCCGCTCATGAGCAACAAAATTGTGCTCAATGATGCAACGAATCCTATCGTGTTAAAGCGGAGGAAGTACTTATAAGAACCTTGATAATTATAAGCCATTACAGCTTCCCCAGCTCGGTAAAAAATAGTCTCATTCTTATCGGGGTTCACTTGCAAGACGCCTCCAAGAGGGGAGTTCTCTTGCCAGACGCCTCCAGGAGGGCTCACCCCAGCTTGGAATGCCATTGTCGCAATAAGTGATGCCACAACCATTAAGGACTCCCTTTTATTCGTAAGCCAATCTCCACCTACGAGATCTTTTGCCTGTTTAGCATTGGCTTTTAGAAGTAAGTCATGGACACGATCACTCTCTTCTTTGTCACTTGATCCAAGGAACAAAATGTCCATTGCTGTGTGTCCACTTGCATTTGTCGCATTCACATCTATTGTTTCCTTTTCTTCGTTTGTTCCCTTCCCTAGCAGATGCGCGATCTAAAATATTTTCATTGCATCTTATGGTGAGATATGAGAAATCAAAAAACATGTTTTTCAGTGATGATAAAAAACCCTAGAAACTGAGGCCGCTATGAATTGATTGTTCAATGGTCACATGAACACCCAATAACTTCTTTTTTTCCTTAGAATACATGTAAAAATTATGGGTTCACTTTTCTTTGAACATTCAACTCAAATATTAATGAACACCCAATTCTAACTCAGTCTTGAATATCTAACCCAAAAACAATTGAACACCTAACTCAAACAATTGAACACTCAATAACAATCCAATTTCGTCGCTAAAAGTACATTATCCCCGAGGAAATTCAATTTCGTCGCCTTTTCTAGCGAGGTAAAACAAATTTCCTCACCAAATGTAACCTTTTGGCGAGGAAATATTTCATCACCTTTTTCGAGACTCATTAATTTGTGATATATAAGTCATTATTAATTATGTTCATATGTATTTGTAATATCACGATGGTAAGACATAATCGACTACATAGTTCAATACAATTATCAAATTTATAAAAATAAAAAAGGGATAAATGGAGAAAAATAGTTTCCTCACCAATCGCATTGATAAAACCTCATAGTCACTTTTCTTATTCTAATTAGCAATGAAAAATATGTTTCTCGCTAATTCTACGCATTCAGTTTTTTCCAATTGAAATTAATTATTAACGATGTCAATTTGTTCAAATTGTCATAAAGTTTATTGTTTGAATAAAAATATTTTAAGGACATGCTAAAAAAAGTTTATCTCATAGTTATGAACCCAAAAAAGGACCGGACATATGGTTCATTAGTTTGCGGGTTGAATGATATGCATTTTGAAAAAAGAATGGGACATATGGATTTATTTCGTAGAGATAACTGATTATTAATTCAGAAATAATAATGAAAAGCTAAACAAAGATAACGTTAATAATTACTGTAAAAAATGAATTAAAAAATATTTCAAAAGTTAGATCGTCACAAATTTATTTCCAAAGTATGTAAGGTTAAGCGCATTTAAAAAGAAACATATTATTGTCAAATCTAGTTGACTTAATATTTTTATGGATGCACATACATAGTAAGAACAGATTCACCCATAAAAAAAATGACATATTTGCAAAAAAATAAAAGTGCTCTAACTAATTTAATCATGTACTAAAAAAGGATACTAAACGTAGGGAGAATTACAATTAAGTATAAAATAAACAAATTTAGAAAGGTATGAAGACTTATAAAAGGTATATAAGAAAATATCAAATTATGAAAATAATTAAATTCATTAAAAGCAAGTAATATTATTAAAGATTTAAGAAACAAGTTTAGAGAAACACTACAAATGGAATAAAATTAGATCGAAAGATTTAATGAAACAAACTAAAGAGGTGATCAAAAGACGTGCAAAATGTTTATATATAAAAAAATTGTAAAGCTTTCCGCTAGACAGGAAGTTGTTGTGGTGGATGAAGCGAATGCTGCTACAAAGGAGGTCGCCGGAATGAGTTCTAGCGGGGTAGCAAAGGAGCTAAGAATTTGGAAGTGTTGTTTTTAGTTTCAAGAGTTTTAGCAAGGAAATACTTCCTCGCCTAAACTATAATTGCGACGAAAAAATTCTTCACCTATTTTGTAAACATAGCGTTAGTTTATCGTGGAAAAAATATAGCGATAAAAAATTTCTCGCCAATTGTGTTGGAATAGATGAGGAAATATATTTTTTCCTAGCGAGTAGCGAATACCTTTTGCAATGACTTTTTTGTTGTAGTGCCACATCCATTTGTTGCATTCCCATCTTTTGTTTTCTTCCCTTCTGTTGTTTCCATCCCTAGGACATGACGTGCAATCTGAAATATGTACATTGCATCTCATGGTTAGATATAAGAAACCAAAGAACATGCTTTTCAATGATGATTTTCTATCAAGAAATAACCTAGACACTAATGTGGCTATACATTGATTTTCAATGGTCACATGAACACCCAATGTAACATCCTCATTTTGACCGTAATTTTTCGAGTAAAATTTAGTAAGCGTGCTCCTAAATTATTAATTGATTAGAATGATTTATGTAATTAAGTGTATTTGACCTTATAACTAGAATCCCAACAAACTAAACCATATCCTCCTAATTGAACCGACACCCAAAAAAAAAATAAAAAACTCCATTACTACCTAACCTAACCCATCACCCCCCTTTCTATCAACCCATCAACTCCTTCCATCACAGTGCTTAGCCATTTTTGACATTTCCTTTTTTCTAGCCAATAAGAACTCCACACACTTCCTAGAAACTTTCCTCTAACCTTGGGTCTAAGCCTTAAATCCTACACTTCATTACCCAACGGATTGTACCTAGCTAAACTAACACACCCCATATCACCCCACCTGCTACCAACAAAAATAAAAAATAAAAAATACACCAAAGAAACAAATAAGTACTCCCCACTCCCTCATATTCCGGCACGGTAAGAGAGAAAAAGAGAGTGAGACAGAGGGAGAGTATGTGAGAGAGAAAGGCATTACCCCATAGCCTTATTTCCTTTTCTTTTGTTCCTTGCCGAGAGTGAGAGAGAGGGGTGCTGGAAAAGAAGGGAAAATAAGGAGAAGCAAGAAAAGTACCACTGTTGTCGCCGCTAAGCCCCACTTCCGAATCCACCATTTTTCATCTGTCCTAGCTAGAACTCTAAGGATTAAAGTAGATATCTCATTACCCTTTAACTCTAAGTATATCAAAACAGTTTCAATGTGTGAAGAAAACCGTGACCTTAATCGAGCTCGTGCAAAGAGTAACCAAAACTACTAAAAAAAAATTGTTTGAACAAGTCGATCGGTACCTCAAGTCCACGAGTCACGAACTTACGGCCGTCACCTTACTAACAATCTGTTTGGCGATTTGAGCAATACTAGGTTCTGTTGTTAGTGACTTAATTAAGGACATGCAATTAGCTTAGGCCTTATAATGGTTAATGACATGTTGGTAGTGTGGTTGAAATGCTTAAGTTTCCTACTGATCTATATGAATATGGAATAAAACTAGTATTTATTAGTAAGGCACAAAATAGTTAGCATATTTGATTAGAAGGGCAAAGAAGTTAAAACAAGGAGAAGATTTTTGGAGCTACTTGATTAAGATGTTATACGGATATACTAGAAAATTTATTTTACTTGTTTAACTGGTAAGGTTTATATTTCACTACACAAAAGTAAATGGGTACGTATATTGTCAGATTTTGGTAATAAAAGTGTGAGGTTTAAATAATTCATCGTTGTAGTAAATAAAAATGTATGTCTTTTTAGTGAAACTTAAATTACTACTTCAGCAATTTAGTTTGATAAACTAGATGGTGTTTAGTTTAAAGTGAAACTTAGATTAAAACAAATAGAAGATCTCGGCTAGTAAGATTTTAACTTAGTGAAACATATTGAAATCGTTGTGAGGTTAGTTTGAACTTAAGCTCACTAAAGATGGGTGTACGGTGGTTCAGTTATCCTGTGTATGTGATAATATTATGATCTATTTACTCGTCATTTGAAATGATTGCTTTGCCAATTGAAATGAGAACGTAGAAAGAACATTAGAGACATCGGATGAGTTGTGGACTTAGAGAAATTATGTAGATGTTGTCATGGTTAAGAAAAAGGAAACAGATGAAAGATTGTGGGCTTAGCAGGACCTCGGGGGTAGCCTGACAAGACCTCGTGTATTGGGGGTAGCCTAGTAGGACCTTGAGGGTAGCCTGAAAGACCCGGTATAACTAAGGTGGCCAAGCAAGATCTCAGGGGTAGCCTGGTAGAATCTCAAGTGTTGAGGGTAGCCTAGCAGGACCTTGAGGGCAACCTGATGGACTTAGAATTGTGAGAGTAACCTACTAGGACCTCAGGACGTTGAGAGTAGCTTAGCAGAACCTGTAAAGTAAGTCAAGTGAATATTGCGGTGTTGAAACGATTATAGAAGTTGAGATTCTAGAATTTACTTAAGTTAATGGTTATATAATGAACAAATTTTGTGCTCTTCAATTCTTACCTTTTTTTTTATTATAAATGTGTTTACTTGTAGAGTAAGGGTTAACGGGTACGATTTATTTACTGAGTGTCAAAGCTCATTCTAGTGCAGTTTGGCCTGGCGTTTCATGCCAGGTATACAAGGGATAAGAGGTGATTAGCACTTTGAGAAAGAGAAACCAGTTGCAGAGACTGGACATGAAAGCTTGGACTTGCTCTGCCCTTTTGTTAAATTAAATTGTCAGACTTTTGTACTCGTACCCTTAGATGCTCTGATTTATTTTAATACTGACTTCAAGTTCCAAGTCTTAAGTGATTAACTTCTTTTGTAAGACTCAAATTATTTCTATCTTTAATTCGAATTTTAGAACTTCCATTGTTAAACTCAGTTTTGAAAATTAATTAATTAAGATTTAATTTTAAAGTTATTAAATCTTTTGAAAATGATTAAATTAACATTTCTGAAAATCGGGGCATTACACCCAAGAACTTTTTGTTTTACTGAAAAAATATGTTAAAATTATGGGTTAGCATTTCTTTGAACACCAAACTCAAATATTAATGAACACTCAATTTTAACCCAATCTAGAAATCTAACTTAAAAATAATACACTTGATCACAATCCAATTACAATCCATCAATCTAGGTATGTAATTCATATTTGAACACCTAACATACCTCAAATAAAGCTTACAATCCTAATAAAAAATTAAAGAAATAAAGAAAAAACAAGATGAATCTTTTGGTTTAAGTATTATGCTTTGCGTTATCTCTCAATCTCTATTGTCGATGGTCTAAATGTGTTATTTTCGCATTCGTAACAATAACTACTCTTTTCTTTCTAGTTAGCTTACAGAATTACAGACAAAATTTTAAAAAAAATTCAACTATAATGCAAAACTCTATTAACTTGAATAATATTCCTTTGAATTTAAGAATTAATACAATAAAAAATCTCATCATGTCATCTTAACGAATAACATATTTACAAAAGGTTGGCCCCGACATATACTAGCTATTATTTTTTTCAAAAGAATTTTAATAGGTTAAACGTTGACACAAAATATGAGAATATTCGTCTAGGACAACTCTAAATTTAACTCCCTCTCTTGGAACGCTCTCTCCTACACGATATCACAACTTTCAAAAAAAATTGAGTTTTTATGAAAATATATAGTATATATTTTTGAGTTCTCATTCATCTTATAGTTGATTTCTTTAGAATAGATGTAATGTTCTTTTGTCTTACTGTTCATACTAATATATGAGGTTTTGCACATATATTATTGGTTAATACATCAGCTAGTAGAATTAAGGTAATTTATAAACACTCTACTTGATGTAGTACACGTGGAGGCCCAATTCCATAATCAATTGGACCGGATGAAGCCTCGGAAGCCCAAACAATGTTTAATTTTAAATTACCCGATTTGGCCGGGCGAGCTTGGAATAGGCCTAAACTTGGTGAGCTGACTTATTTTTGCATTCCAGTCAATATTCGCGACCCAGAGGTCACGATGCATGGTGGATTCGTCTCGATTCATTCGTTTAGCCCTTCAATTTGATAATTTTGCAGTTTTTGGAAACTTTTAATTTTTTAATACTAACTTTTAGACCATAATTCCTTATTAGTTGGTTCTTTTTGGTAAAGTATTATTTTTCTTTCCCGTTTTCAATTTTAGGAGTTTTCCCAAATTATGGGACTTTTTATTTTTCTGCTTTAGTTTTTTTTTTAATCGGCAAAAGAAAATTTTATTAAACTCGAAGAGGGTACATCGAGTAAAAAGGAAGGGAGAACCAGAAAGTTCAACCCAACCCTACAAAGATAAACAAAGACAAGGTAAATAAAAGGGAAAATACAGCCAAACACTCTTAAATAATGAGACGTCTAGGGTTTCGGGGTTACATCGCATAAAAGAGCTGTAACCTAATGTTTTGATTAGCTTTTTCATCAATAATATTTCAGACTTTTGTCTTCTTCTTGGGGATTCAAGAATTGCTCGTGATTATAAGTGCCTATCTCATTTGGATTAGTACGCTAACTAATTTCTTTGTGATCAATTCCGCTGCGTCACTACTACAAATTTCTGAAGCTGTCACTTCCTAGAAACATTGAATAAAAGAGTGCAATTTTGTCCATGCACCACAAAGTGGGTGAACATCTCACACTGATCGATACTATATTTAATGGATATACGGAGGCACCACTTCGGTCAAAATGGGCGATGCTGCCAAGCATCCATGCTTGGCAGCGGCCCATTCATCCGCGCATTTCGGTACAAACGGCTTGGATCTAATCAAAGTGCATAAAATTCATGACCGTCTGTTGTTCGGATTAAGATCCGAGCTGTCCATTACCGAGATGAACAGCTGAATGGGCCGCTCGACATGCCAAGCGGGGTGCTTGGCAGCATCCCTGGGTTAAGACTTGTGTTTTTGGGCTATTCTGTAGAAAAATAAGATCAATCCCATATATAGAGGTACTGGATCCATAAATATATTTGTGAACCAAAGCAAGTACTTTTTTTGTTTTTTTAATTCTATCAAGCATTTACCGATATGGTGTTGAACAGATTTTTTCTTTATTTCTTTTGGACAAGGGATAATCAGCCAAGCTCTAGCGAGTATATTCACCCACTTTTGGTGGGCAACAGAACAAAATTACATTAATTATGTAGCGAAAAGAATAAGGACATACCTCGAAGTGTTCATACAAAATAGCTAGATGCAAAATGGTGTTTCCATCACTATCCTTAGCGTTGACAAAATCGCAAACTTTTGTCATCTCCAACAGTTTCTTCAAGCTCTCCAACTGCTTGTGCTTGACACACAAGTGCAAGATCGTCTCGTTTTGATCCACCCTGACTCGAGCCGCTTGTGGGCTGGCTCGAACCAGCTCTTCCAGGACACTGGTGTTGCCTTCCATGGCGGCCACATGGACGGGGTTTTTACCATCTCGATCGCGAACCAGGCACATCTTGGGGTTGGCCTTCACTAATACCTTCACAATCTGGTGGTGCCCCATGGCCGATGCCAAGTGAAGGGCAGACCGTTGTTGCGAATCTAAGACTTCTGTGAGTCTCAATTTGAGCTCCGGTTTGAGATTCAGTAGTGTTTCCACAAAGTCTTTTTGCTCGCTTAATGTAGCCACGTGGAGAGGACTTGCGGCGCCACTGAAACATCCGGCTGCAATTTTGCGAAGAATCATTGGATCTTTTTCGATTATGTCGAGCAGCGAATCGGTGTCCCCTTTTACTGCAGCTTCACAGAGGTCGCGCTCCATTTGGTTGCTCTCTTCAGTCTAGCTAGTTATTTGGGTGTGTGTGTTTTAGTAGACAAGAATGTGGAATCAGACTCGACATGTACTTATAGGTGCATTTTGCCATGTTTTTGGTGTATGTAATAAGGATGAAGACGGATGGAATGATATGGGATGGGCGTATTGTGAACATGTGAAGAGGCCCTTTTCACCAATGAGCTCTTAGCTCAGTTGGTATGCCTCCCTTAGTAGAGGTATGGTTCGAGCCCTGCGAGATGCTGTTTGTGGTTCAAGATTATGAACAGCTTCTGAACTCTCTGTGGACTAATAACATACTAAAATCCTGCTAACTATTGGCAAAAAAAAGAAGAGGCCCTTTTCAATTATGAAATCCCTTTTGTGCAACAAAGTCTTAAAGATGTGTCACCACTATAAACTGCTTTTGAGCATTACGGTTGTTGCATGTGGAAGCCCTACCGCGCACCCAAAAAAGAAGAAGAGAGAATTGAGTTCGAGGTGCTTTCTTCAGCACACATGGGTGTGTGTAGCTACAGCTGCCCGGACCCTTGGACTTATCTGTTCCCTTGAGGGGTTTCAGCGTAGAGATTGAGTTCTTCCCGTAGATGATTGCCTTTTGGTTCTCGACCTGTAAAAAGTGAAAGCTAATGCGTGCTAGATATGAACCTTGGAGTACTTAGAGCATCTCCAGTCTTGACCCATTTTAAAGCTCAAATTTAAAATTTGGGCAAAAATCACAAAAATTCCTCTCCAATTCTTGATCCAAACCCTTCCCCATTATAGGTTTTAACCACTTCTTTGCCCAAATATGGGACAATCAAAAGCTTGATCCATTTTTTCAACGGCTACTTCTCCACTCCATCGACGGCGATCCCTTCAGCTCCTTCACCACTCCCACTGCCGTCGCCGATCAGGATTGGATGTACCCATTGTGTTTGGGCCCACACGCCGCTCGTAATCAAGGAGTCTGTAAACATGTCGTCCAAATCACACTAGCACGAGGCGTTTCGTGTTCATCTTCTTCCTCATAAGTTTAGTTCCTTCCATGGCATCGTGTTCGTCTTCTTCCTCGTTGTCCAGCTGCATGCTCATTCTAGTCCTCTCTTTTATTTTCATAAATGCCATTGAATATTTTAAAAATAATAAATTTGGATCATAATAGGGTTTTGCCCTTGGAGAGGCTCCTACCCAAAATGAGTTTTTGCTCAAAATTTGACCCAAATTTGAGGAAGGGAAAAGGTAAGGGCTGGAGATGCTCTTAATAATCACTCCTTTTCATGGGCTACAAAGCTGTGATTAGCAAACCAAAAAGCAATATATTTGCATTGAAAATTTCACAGAGAATGTGCGGTACTCTAAAATTGACTTCCTATAGTTTCTAAAAATCTTCTAACGGAAATAATTTGCATATGATTGAGCTGGTTGTTCGTGTTTCTTTCTTTTATGAGTCAAGAAGGTTTGTACTCGTTAAATGAAGTGTTAAATGAAGTACGCAACCAATTATTGCCACTCATTGTTTCTAGGAGACCATTTCCAAAATTGTACTGTATATATATACAATTTTTATAAAATTCAAGAATAAGGCTATGATGGTGTTTGTTCTTGTTCGGCCCTTTTTTGGTGTTTCGGGCCTGGCCCCTAGGGGTTTGGACTTTGTCCTTTCAAGTGTTTATCTAACATTTAGTTCGATTCCACTTCCCTCTTCCCTCACATAATGTACCCTTAATTATCAAGTTTCTTAGTAAGAAGTGTAATATTTTTGCCAATTCAGAAAAAAAAAAAAAAAAAAAAAAAACAAAACAGGGCTACAATTAATGTGGATCCTTATAGTTACCATGTGGTTGGCCATCACATCAACGTTGGGGTGGCTCCTAAAAAGGACTCATGCATGCATGAGTAAAGTGTTCATGCATGGTCTGTAATACTGTTGTAAAAGGACATGCAATAATACTCCCAGCGATGGACTGTTTCGGAAAGATGAGTTTGTAAACAAAGTGTGTGCTAGCTGGACTTCCATACCTACCAAAATGACTGGGCAGGTTTTTTTTTTTTTTTTTTTTCCTCGGCAACGACGGGCAGGTTGCTGATGAGGATGATTTCGCGGAGAATGATGATGTCTTCGAGGATAATGCCTCTTTTTCTCTTGAATTTTGATTCCATGGTTTTGCGGTTTTGGGTTGTATCTCTAGGTCTTCAATTTTGTTCTTTCCATTTGATTGTCATGGTTTTTGGCCGGGTTGGTCTCTTAGTTTGTTTTGGTGTTGACTATTGCTGGGTTGTTTTTCGCAGTTGTTCGATTTTCGGTGTTTGGTGTATGTCCATGTGCACGTGATCCGTTTAATTTTTGTAATTCTTGTAAAGATTTACAAAAATATGTTTGGCTGATCGAGAAAAAAACTATGGACAGGTTGCTAATGAACTCAAAAGAAGAACCACATATTATCTTCTTGTAATCGAGGTAGTGTTTGTAACTTTGGATGAAGGATTTGTATATTGGAATATTTGTGGATGGAAAAGATAAATTTAGGGGATTTCCCTTCGCCACTTTTTCATTTCACGCCACTTGACAAGATGAGTACTGTTTCGATTTATTTCGTTTATGCATCTTCGTTTCTATTCTTTAAATCTTCAGTTGGATTGTTGATGGATTTTGTGGCAAACCAAAATAGTTTAGGTGCTCTAAGGTGACTCATACTTATTAAAAGTTTTAAAATAAAGATGAATGAGATCTGGCGAGAAGAAGTTGTTCAATGCATTTCTTTTCTTACTGTATTAATCTGATTTCATTTTGTATTTTTTTGGATGAATGAAATTAATTTTGTCTATTAAAAAAATATATAAATAAAAACAAATGAGTGCAAAAGAAAGATTGATTATCATTATTAAAGAACACCTTGTTAACACACATTTACGAAATAGAATAATGGTTTATAGCCTTAGATCTATGCTTGAGTCTGGCTAGCTATAACTGCACGTAATTAAACAACTTTTAACGGGTTGCACTTTTTGAAACCAAATACTAAAAAACAAAGTCGTCACATTCATAGGATTATTTACTTTTTTGGATAAGTCACGTGAATTGAATTGACAATGAAGTGTACCTCTACACCTTTTTGATAGTTTTATAATAAAGCTTTTATTCCACAATGAGTACCTCCACACCTTTTTTGGTCTTCGTCGTCTTGGTCTTCGTCGTTAAACCAATAATTTTTTAATCTGGAGTACCTTCAATGTGAATGCATTTTTCAGTAATTTTGTGATGGATATATGCTAATGCTGGAGAAACAAACCTGGCACACCGACCGGAGACATCGATGGCCGCGCGCGGCCCATTCCGGGCACGGGAAGGCTGATCTGAGTTGTTCAAAAATTCTTAAAAAAAAAACCGAGTAGGCCCCATGCTGCCGTCGGTGCCTTCGGTTGGTGTGCCATGTCTGTTTTCGTAGCACTCTCCGTGGATATATACTTCCACACATGGGGCTATCGCTATGCAGCATTAGAACAATTCAGATAACTCAGTTCATATAGCTCAACACATAAAACAACTCTGCAAAAAATCAAATTGATTAGACCAGTAATTCACTAAAGTTGATTACATGCAATGGTCTTGAACAAGTGAATGACAATCCTGGTTTAAAAATACTCCTCCACGATCATTTGATTCCATTATGTACATACGAAACGAGATGATTACTTCTCCTTGGGTCATTCTACTCATTGATCTAGCTTTACAAAGTAAACGATTTGGCATGCATTTTTAAGTTAGGGACGAGCCTATTTAATGGGTGGACATAGGCTTTCTACAGTGCTAGGCTGCACTACATGCGGATGTAGTGCGTCATCCAAGCCGTTCATTTTAGTAATTAAGGGTTCAGATTTTATCTCCGCAATGGACAACTGAAATCTATAAGAAGTAAGATAAAAATCCGGACGAATGGATAACTTTGATGCCACACTACAACCCTATTGGCTATTGTGCTGCTCTGCATTACAAGAAACCCCATTGGGCACGACAGCTACTTGCATTGTGCTTAAATATGTAGCATAATTATTGCGACTATAAATCATTCTACAACCACAAATATTTACACAAATTCACTTACGTTTAAATTGGAGCCCACACACACTATATCTCCAGTATATGTAGGACCCACCAAAAATTCTTTGTGTGAGCATGTGTAGTTATATACTCCCTCGGTCCAAATTTAATAGTCCCTATTTCAATTCTAATCTGATAAAAAGTGAGTAATATCTTTCAATTAGTAATGAATTTTATATCCAATATGAATCTTATTAGATAGATCTCAATTAGCTCTATAAGAAGATATTTTCAAAATTACGTAAAATATTATAAATTACAAGACATAATCGATTGAAAAGTGACATAAATTTTTTTTAAAAAATCATTAAATCCAGACGGATGGATTAATAATTGTTGCGACCAGATCCCTCAGAATTGAGTGCAAATCTTATCGATGCAAAAAGATATTGGAGTATTGCTTTGTGGTCCCGGTTTTGTAGTGACACCTTTGTAGCCCAAAAAAGAGGAGTGATTATCCACGGGTCTTTTTCCAACACTCGTAAGCTGGGACGTACCTATGTGGGCACTTGCTCCACTCGAATGCGTGCCTGCGCAAAATTAAAATATTTTTTTTATATTTTTTTATAAATTATCATAATTATGAAAGTGTCCTAATTTATAAACTTACACACTTACATATAACGAATAAGTTGTTGACAAATGTCAAGTCGTTTCCAGGTAATGAAAAAGATTTTGATAGGTATGTAAATGAAAAAGTTGTTGAGTTGGTAAAAAAATGTTTGCTAGTCGAAATCAATTGATAAAATGCGTTAAATTTGTAATGTTTTTTATCAGT
>BPLS01025741.1:0-12588 GCA_019656275.1 Rhododendron kiyosumense
TTGACACCACATTGGTTCTTTGAAACAGGTATCGTGCTGGATTCTGGAGATGGTGTGAGTCACACTGTGCCTATCTATGAGGGGTATGCCCTGCCTCATGCCATCCTCCGTCTCGATCTTGCTGGTCGTGATCTAACAGATGCCCTCATGAAGATCCTTACCGAGAGAGGTTACATGTTCACTACTACGGCTGAACGGGAAATTGTCCGTGACATGAAGGAAAAGCTCGCATATGTGGCTCTTGACTATGAGCAAGAGCTGGAGACTGCAAAGAGCAGCTCCTCAGTTGAAAAGAACTACGAGCTTCCTGATGGTCAGGTCATAACCATTGGAGCTGAGAGATTCAGATGCCCAGAAGTCCTCTTCCAGCCATCTTTAATTGGAATGGAAGCTGCAGGAATCCACGAGACTACGTACAACTCGATCATGAAGTGTGACGTGGATATTAGGAAGGATCTTTACGGAAACATTGTGCTCAGTGGTGGTTCAACTATGTTCCCTGGTATCGCAGACCGTATGAGCAAAGAAATTACTGCTCTTGCTCCCAGCAGCATGAAGATCAAGGTTGTGGCTCCACCGGAGAGAAAATACAGTGTCTGGATTGGAGGATCTATCCTTGCATCCCTCAGCACCTTCCAACAGGTAACCCTACATTTGTTTTTGGTTACTGTTTGATTGAAGAAAGTCAAGTCATGGTTTCTGATTGGTATGCTTGCATTGTGTTATCAGATGTGGATTTCAAAGGGTGAATATGACGAATCTGGTCCGTCCATTGTCCACAGGAAGTGCTTCTAAGTCTTTCGATTGCTTTGATGGTGAGTTTCTCATTTGCTACTTAGTTGGCTTTTTCGTGTTATTTGTCATGAAGTTGGTCTGGATAACATTGGAAGTGTCGAGATGGTGATTGCGACTGGAGGGGCATAATATGGACGGTGATGATCCCTTCATTCGGATGTGGTTCACATTCTCAAGGCGCTGATATGTAGTGGCTCCCCTTGCGTTTGCCTCATCTGTGGTTCGACTATCTTTGTAGTAGGGATGCTTGTAGGTTGAGAGTGATTGTGATGGTTTTTTCTTTTCTTTTCTTCTCTCATTTTTTCGTACTTGTCAAGGGTCTTTTTGGGGGAACAGTTATGTTAATATTTATTGTATGAGAAATTTTATGCTAGTATCAGTTTGCAGTCAGAAAACTCTCTATTGAAATGGTATATTGATATTTGGTTTGAATTGGTGATTCCACCGGCTCCACACCCATCCAAATTTGTGTGGTGGAGTCTTTGTTTTAGGTGAATTGTTTGTCTCAATTTGTCTCTTGAGGGCCTGCTCGTCCTTTCTGTATTGGCATTTTTCAAGGGTCATGTTGTTTGAATTGGCATAGCCAATTCCCAAAGAAGGTGAATGGGTATTTTTTATGTTTGTCTTCTGACTGGGTCTGTTAATATGCCATGACCTTTGGAAGAGAGACTTAACTCTTGACACCCTTTACTCCCGGCACCAAAGTGCACTCCTGATGTCAGGCCTCTCGGCATCTAGGTTTTATTGTTTGCGCGTTGTGGAAAAAGCTCATATTCTGCTTGCATGACTCCATTGCTCTTTATAATGGGCAGATCTACGCACACCACTTCTCAAGCGTTAACTTCGATTAATTTGTATTCCGAATGTGGAGCGAGACTCACAGTGGGACCTCCCAACTGTAAAGCGCGTCCCAAGTACGATTCGTGCTTTATGCTCATGATTTCGCTAATGTTCATGCATTACCGAACTTAGGTCCGGTCCGGACGGTTGCGTATATGTATACCTATATAAAAGTGTGCCCACGAGCGTACCCATAAGGTTTCATTCTCTTTTTTAAATTTATTTATCGTGGCGCGTGTTGCTCCTAGATATCCAAACCGTGTCTGATAGCAAATTTATTGTTGCTATTATTCTAACCTTGTGTTGCTCGACCTAGAAGACTGATCCTGCATAGAATTTTGCAAATTTGAAGTTTGAATTTTGAATATGGATTTGAATTTGAACAAGTGCATGAATTTAAAACAAGAGGACGAAAGTCTGACTGAATCAGGCCTCTGTTGTGATCAGTTTGCCACAAATCTGAACCTGGTCTTCGGTAGACTTGGAATCAGAACTCGTCAGTGACTGAAATAGTGAACTTGTATTGACTTCATTTTTGGTTTTTAGTTAAACCGGTATGGACGGGACCCATTTCGGGTCGTTGCAGTCTGGGTTTTCGTCAAACCTAAGCTGAACCTGAAATTTGCAACTAGGTTTTTGCCAAACCTGATCTGAACCTAAAATTTGCAACTACGTTTTTGTCAAATCCGAGCTGAACCTAAAATTTGCAACTAAAACCGAATCTAAACTGAAACCTGCCGGGTTTTCCTTCACTACACCGTAATTGTATCCAATGGGGATTAGATCGGTTCAGTTTTTCCTGATTGTTTTGTGTGTGTATATTTTACCCGAGGGCATTTACATATTTATTCCTACAAACCTAAAAAGTATATGTCGTGTGTGTGTATATCAGGGCATTTATGTAAATATATATTGGTTCGGGTTTGAATATCGGTGTAGATTGTATAAAATCGAACCTGAGAGGATACCCGCATGTTTTTTTTAAAGTAAAAAGTGTAACTGGGTCGGTTTTTGGTATCCATCAAACAGGTTGAGATTGGCATTCCGTAGGGGGTCCGATCTCCTCTGTCCTGAAAATTCCTGTGCCTCTGTATCGAGAGGTTTTTCGGTCAATAGATTTAAACATTAAAAAAAAATCACACGATCCAACTGTCGGAAAATTCCTAGGTACAGAGGTTTTCAACATAGAGGATCCTGCCTCATTCCGTATACCCATTTGGAGTTCAAACCGTTAAGGGAATGGGAGGGACTGTAGTGCAGCCGATCCGACCATCCATCTAGTTGTGGATGGTTTGAATTTAATCTGAGCTCCTACGAATCTTAGCCGTCAATTGTTTGGATTAAAATCCGAGCCGTCCATAATCGAAATGGACGGCTGAATTAGGCGCACTACAGCACCCCGTTTCCCGGCAGTCAAAACAATAGTTGCCTATTTTTTTATGATGACTAATAATTGCAGTATTTTTATCTACACAGACACTTGAGTGTTGTGTGTACGTTTTGGAATGAATGTGATACATATGGTTCTCTTTAAGGATATGTGAAAGTGGAAATCTCCCGGGGATTATTAGTTCCGTATGCAATATTGTGACAGATCATAAGGGATAAAGGAGAGAAAAACAAACCATTCACATCATGGTTAAAAAAAGAAGAAGAAGGTTCTATGATCTAGCTAGTCTTTCAAGTGTTATCGCTGCACGCAGTGTCCTCTATTTGGGGTGTTCTATACTTGGTTGATTATTGGTCGTTTAATGTGGATCAGTTTGTCGTTAGTGGAACCACTAATGCAACTATTTATCTAGACTTTGCTATCGCATTTCCGACATAATATATCCTTTAATTTTTGTAGTGTTGTCGTGTACATTAGCCATTTTTTCTTTTCACGTTGTAATTGTTTGCACACATGAGTTTTGATTTTGTTGATAGTATTTATGAATTTTTTACTATTCCAAAACATAAAGAAGGGATAAAGAATAGATTGTGCGCAATTCATATTTCCCTGCTTCCATTCTACTACTTCTCTAAAGCCATTATTGGGGTTGCGTATTCAAAAAGAAAAACGAGCATTATTGCCAAACAACTCAGGTACTCTCGTGAAAGTGTGTTTCCTAAGTACCATTTTGACAAAAATCACTTGAAGAAACATGGCGGTAGAATTTTCCCACAACACAATTTTATCCCCCCGCCCTTTTTTTTTCCGGTGAAAGAGTAAGAACTTCATTAACGAACAAGATTACAACCTACCGCGTGTATCTAATACAACTGGTAAAAGACATAATGAACACGGTAAAGACAAATAACTAATTCAAATCAAATAAAAGAATACATCCAGTGATAAATTAATCAGACGGTCAGTTGTCGGAGAAGCAGGTTTGGATTTTGAACTACTCAATGTTTGATCTCTTAGTTTCTCTGTTCTGAAGAGAAAAGGTATTCATTGATTGATGAAAACATCCTGTCAAGGGATATATGGTCGGTGAGGAGTGAGGAAAGGGCAGAATACCAACTCACAATTTGCTTTAAAGCTAGGCAATATGGAGTGAGGACATACATAGTGGGCTGTTCGTTGGGTGACTGTTAAGTGAGGTGTTAAAGTAGTGGTTGCACTGGTGCTTTGCACATGCGGCATGCCCATCTTTTATGCCTGTCCAAGTTTTGGACATGAGCGGACAGTCGAAATTTTGACTGTCCAATACTGCAATCAATGATTTGAATTTGCTCAGAAACTCTTCGAATGAAGAACTAAATTCTTCTTGCAGCGAATTTGTGAACAGATCTGAACCATTGATTTTTCCAATGTGTGACCTATATTAGATTTGAAAATCAATTTGAGGGGATCCGAACCCATCATTTATTTTCTGGGGTAAATTTCACTGTACTCACCAAACCTGAGCCTTCCAAATGCCCTTCCAAATGCAACAGATTCCACTATAGCAACTCAACTCGTCATATCAGGCATCACCTTTCTTATCTATTTTATTTCAAGCCCCTTGAAATTTTATTAACCACCTAAATTTTTTTGACAAAGGCAGGAACTCCCATGTAGAGACGGAATCAGGATTTTGTAAACACCCCTGAACTATGAAACAAAATTTTGAAATTTCAAGATTCGGAAATCTAATAAGTAGTCTGTTTGATTTAGGTTTTGAGAGAGGTTTTTTGGGTAGTAAGTGGAGAAAGATAGAAAGAGAAATAAGATAAATAATTGAAGGAAAAACTTATGAGAGACCGTGGCGTAGAGAGAGAAATTGGATTTTGCAATCCAAAACGAACACATTTTTAAAGGATTTAAATGTCTAAATAACACTCAATTCAAAAAACAAAATTTAGATTTTCTTAACAAACAAAAAAAACTAATATTAATATTAAAACTTAAAAAAAAAAAAAAAAAAAACCCAAAACAATGTGGGGGCCACGGCCCATAATGCCTACACCTAAATCCGTCTCTGCTTCCATGTGAGTTTTGAAATACTCTCGCTTACCTCCATTTTGTTGACAATGTCAAGAGTCTCTTTCCCCAACATCACGAATTTACCTGTACTCCCTTGAAATTTTTCTCCCCATGAAGTTTCTGACAATGGCAGGAACTTCCCATGCGACAATGTTGAAATTCTCCCTTGCCATTATCTTCGTCCAACAGCGTTAACAATGTTGATGAAATGACACACATACAGGCAGAGTACAAAAACATTTTTCTTATTTGTGTGACGAGACAATGCCCTACTTTATCTCGCTCAATCATGCGATATAATTTGAGGAAAAGAGAGATTGTATTTTGAGCAAAAATTAATTAACAAATCCAACCCACATTGTGACATTGATTTATTTATATACCCTTGGACTGATCATAAGGTTCTCAAATTTATCTCGATGAAGTGAAAATCAAGTTGAGGTCCAAGCAAATTTCAATCGGTTAATTTGGTTTCAACCACCAGACTCTTTTCCATTCTGTATGGAAGAGGACGAATTTTTTTGCCCTCAATCCCTTTTGGAGCGGACGGATTCATATAATCCCAATGTAATTCAACAAAATGTTTTACATCACTATCAGATCATATATATGCTGGATAACAAGAAACCGAAAACGAAGTAAGAAGCGGAGAGATTCAACAAGCAATTTTTAGTTCTACGAAAAAAAGAAGGAAAAAAAAAATGAGAGCTTCCTTCTGTTTGGCCTCCAAATGGCACTGGCCTAATCAACCATACATCTTTCCCAACACACTGTCAAACTTATCAGCATGCATCACAATTGCAACTTAAAATAACATCAGAACAAAATTTGTTTACATGACGATTTCATCAATTTTCTACAAAATCGAAATCAGGTTCAAGAAAAAGGTGCTGCCTCTATCTCCTCTGGTGTAAATGGAATTGGCTTTGTGGGCGCAGGGAGTCTTCCAATGCTATCAACTTTATCTCTCTGTTTTGGGGGAGGCCTTGCTGCTTTTGGCAGCAACCTGCCCTTTTTCTCGAACCATTCGGGCTTGAGCAGTGCCCTGAAGCCCAAGTTGTTATAGTACACTCTCCTCACGGACCCTCCAGCAGCTTCAACTGCCGCCTTTGCCCTTACAGTCACCCTGGAAACCTGCAACTGTTCACTATCAGTTCTCTGTTGCAAGAGGAAAGTAGTGACAGAAAAGTAAATTGAAAAGAAGATTGTACTACAAAATTACAACCATGTTCACTTGGAAGTTTGGGATCGTTGCTACTCCTAATTTCTCATTTTTTTGGATGGGTCAAGAAGTAAGAGACACCAAACAAAATCCATACAGTACAGTGTAGTGGATGAGATAATTGTGCAACGAAAGACAGTCCTGAAACACATATGCATACAGATACAACCTTTTGATCATAACTAGACTACTGCTTCATTATGGGGACAAGAACAAATAGGAAAACATAAAACATAACCATGAGCTGATTACATCGGCTTGCTGAGGAGAAACTTGTTTGTTTCGTTTGCATGACACACAACTTTATTCAAACATGACCAAAAGTTGTCCAGTGGAAAGTACTTCTAAACAACCTCAACCCAAAAAAAAAATAAAGAAAAGAAGACTAACGGGAAGGAAAGAAAGAAACAGAAAGACTGAATCAGGATAAGCAAGAACTTCAATAACTCAAGTCTCCCCAATCCATGCATGAACAGATGTCTCTGACACTCCATTCAATCTACAAAATGTTGACACCTCAAGTAAGAGTATCATGGATTCAGGTCCTTTTAGAAGGAAAATAGCGATCTCCATTCCACTCTATGTAGACATTTCATCTCTTTTAAAGTGGATGCACAAGATGATGTCATGATGCCACTTCACATGGGTTTTAAAAACTAATCACTATGTTGTTTTGATATAGAAGCAGGAAAACTATTCTCAACTTAACGGTGGAGTTTTCCCGCTTTTACATCACAAAAATGGTGCATTGCACTCAAAGCACCTGCATGAAAAGATCAAGGCCAACTCTTCTTTGCATTTGCCACAGCTCAACTTCTTGATGTCATCATTGCTTCTACTTACATAAAGAATGCCAATATGTAAACTACTAAAGGGCACATGCCGCTAACAACTTGTTTAACAGTTGTCCTCATTGCAACTGTACGACCAATTTTTTCTGCATGGCATTGCATCAAGTGATGCTAAGACAGAATCACAACAAGAGACACTTCGACTATATTGTCTTGTAAGAAAGACACGAAGGGTAGCACTGCTGGGAAGAAACCGAAAAAATGGCTGCTGTTAGTTTAAAAAGGTACAACAGATAGTTTGTTTGAACAACTGATTTTAGTTAATCCACTATTGGTGAAAGCGAGGTAGTTTGCATTAGCTTATATAATCCATGTGAAGTGGCCTCATTTGACACATACTTTTTAATGGAGATGAGTTGTCAACATAACAAGGAAAAGAATGCAGATTTCCACCCATGTATGGAATGGAGAGAGGATTTAAATCCAAATTCATACAAGGACAACAAAACCAAGTAAGAGAAACATTATAAAGGCACCAGTTCATGGCCATAAAAGTGTAAGCAACGCGTGTAGTGTTTGAACAAAGATTACCTCTAGATGAATAGGCCACTTTATATGTTCAGAACCTCGTCCCATTAATCTGACACCATCTCTTATCTGCTTCCCGATGGCTCCAGAATCCTATGGCCATAGTAATAAACATCACAATCAACCAAAGCATAAAATAAGTTTAGTTAGAAAATAAAACCGTAATGAAGTTTCTACCTTAAGAGTTTTCATCGTGATCAACTCTGATGAATCTATCTTCCCTGCATTTATCAGTTTCGCAATCTTTCCTAGTCCCACGGGCTGCCAAAATAAAGGCAATTCATCAAGGTGTGAACTCATTGCAAAGTGACAACAAAACCTCTTTCAAAAACAAAAGACCTCACGATCAGTACGGAAATATTTCCCAATGTTTTAGCTATTTGCATCATAAGAACATATGAATGGGATTTCTATGACTGAGGATATATAAACAGGGAGACAATTCTCCATATGGTCAATTGAAAATAGCATCCACAACCAACAAGACAGCAGCACACAAGTGCCAAAACTCTAAACATATAGGGGATCAACTAGTAATTACTGAATACAATTATACTGCATATAGTACATTGCCAACAAACAGTATTTGTCAGCCATAACATCCCATGAGCATTAGGAAGTATGACTATAAAAAATTTGGGGCAATCAAGTCGACACTATTCATCTCTTACCTTTACCATGTACTTATATAGTTATATGTTACGTTTAACCAGCCAATTAGACAAAAGAGTGAGCATCGATGTGTTAATTATATTATGCAATTTTTTTTTTATAAATGTGATGGTTCCTGTTCCCATTTAACTTAAGTTACTAGTTTAAAAAGTTTATGTCATGGAAGTGCAATATTTGTAACTTTGATATTTAACTAGAAGATTAATGGTGTAGAGTTTGTAGAAGCCCTTCATTCACGCAAATGCTTAACATTTTAACTCTCATTGAGGTTTGAAGGAAGAGGAAGAGGGCAGAAAGGAAAAAAGTAGAAAAAAGAGCCATCGTAAAGTCAGTACAATTCAACTGAGATGTATCACCTGAGAAGCAAGGACACTTAAAATAAGGTGGCACTCCTCGGACACACACTCCTCGGATTGTCTCTGACACGTGTCCAACACTATTTTTTTGTGTGTCCATGACTCCATAATTAGGAAACAAAAATCTAATTCGGACACATCGAACACTCTTTCTACAATGTGTCTGATGCTTTTTGGTGTCTGGCTAACAAACAAATAAACAGAAAAACTGAGTCATTTTATACTTTGGAGGGGAAATGGCCTCGGATGATATCATATCTTCTTGTTTGATCCACAAAATGGGACGGGATTCGATTCCGAAAAACTTCCAAAATAGAGCAAACAAGTTCTATGCGTTCTCCATAATACGACATTACAGAACTAATTCTTGAAAATGCAACCAAACCAATTACATCAACGATAGGAGCAAAACCCAGAAACGGTTGAACCAAATATACCTGAAACGTGAGGCTAAAGGGGTTCTTAAACCCCCTTTTTGGCATCCTCCGCCGCATCGGAGTCTGCCCCCCTTCGAACCCAAACTTCATAGTCCCCCTCGCCCTCTGCCCCTTATGACCCCTTCCAGCAGTCTTCCCCTTGCCTGATCCAATCCCCCGACCCTTCCTCGTCTTCTTCTTTCTGGCCCCTTTGTTGTCTCTCAAATCATTCAAGCTCAGAAGGCTGTAAGCCCTCAAACCCAGATTTAGATCATCCCCCAAAAAACCCACATGGGAATGAGGGGTAAAATTCGAACTTTGCAAGAAATGCGAAGGAGGTGGTGGTGATGGAAGTAACCGTGAGGTGATTGACGTGGGTTTGGCGTGGATTGAAGAACCGTTGTGGATTGAGGTTGCGATTAAAAGCGATAGCCTCCTTCTCAACATTTTTATTGGGAATTTGTTTGATTTTTGTCTAGAAATTAGGGTTTTGAGAAATGGCAGGGAAGGGTTTAACAATGGTTCTCAGGTTCTGTTCGATAGATGCGTACAGTGGCCATTGCGAGAATAAACGAAGTGAATGGAATTTTATCCCGTACTTCGCGTGTCATGAACAATCTGTTGGACCCACTGATATTAATCCACCTGTCAGCTGAAGTTGGCTGCAGAAAATTGGTTTGGCCCCTGAAAAATGTACAGTATTCCAAAGAGCAATTAGACCCCGTCGTCTAAATAAACTAGCACTCACCAGACTATTTTCGTCTAGTTATCTGTCTAATTAAAAACACTACATGGCATCCAAATTATATGTTAATCGACCAATCGTCGTGAAAATTTTGTTTTTTAGATCGATCAAAGTCATTCTCTCACGGGTTAATAGAATAAAATGAGGTTAAGTTGAACTGTAAAAAAAAGAAAAAAGAAAAAAGAAAAAAATAAATGATATTCATGCTATGATAATATAATGCTCCGAATTTTGAGTACGTTATGTAAATAATTTTATTGAAAATTTAAATAGAGTCTGACTTTTTACTATATCACAACCTTCATAAGAGTACTCTTATTACAAAGGGAGGGGAACTAGGGTTCCTAACTACAGCTCTGTCTGCTCCTTCATCTTAACCAGCTCTTCAGCTCCAAAGGTCTTCCAGGTGTACAGTTCACCTCGATCATCTACAAAGTTTGACACATTATACCAGCGTCGCCACCGATATAGTATGTCAGGGTCACCAAAGATAACACTATGAACTACAAGAGCTCAGCAGAATAATCCTATACCCACTAACCCTTAACTTATAAACAATAAATCATATACAACAGACAGTAATAATAACACATTCACATTCGCTATTCAAACTAATGTTGGTGTCCATGAGTTTCTGTGTCTCTCCTACGCGACTCATCGTAAACTGTGTCTCATTTTCACTTTACTTTTCCAAATTAACATTCCCAAAATTATTTTTAACACACTCAATCTTGGTTCTGTCGTTCCGGGTTCCCGAGTATCCTTACAATGGTTCCGCCATCTCGGGATCCCATTGCAAACAAAATTTTCATTGGCTACTCTCTGCGGATAACCAAGCCATATTACCAATGAGGCTACCATATCTAGCCTCATCGGTAATCTTCACAATGAGTTACCAAGTCCGGCCATATTACCACGTTGCGGTTTTCGCAATCCACACGATGGGCTACCAAGTCCGGCCACATTGCAGTTTTTCATACACACAATGGGCTACCAAGTCCGGCCACATTGCAGTTTCAAAACATGTCTTGTCATTAACCAAACCCTAGGTATCATTTTTCTACTTTTTCGATTTCTGTATCTCGTTTTCATGCATAAACTCCACCGTAGGACTTTCCACATACGAAATCATAAATCATTTATTGTAATCTAGCAAGATTATCCAACTCTATATTATTTAGCATGATCAAATCATAACTAAAGTATAACGCCACATGTACGAACGTCTTTGGAGTGGAAACCACTTATACTTTATTAACAACCACAAGTAATGCAAATAGTATGTATGCATTCTCATAACCATTTCTAAGGTCAAATACGAATGCTTACAATCAAACGTTAAATTATCTTTCTTCGAAATTCGTTCTTTTTTCCTCTTGAAAAGTTTAAAAGAACATATGTTTTTCCGAAAAATTTAGTCGATATGTTCAACATATTCTCCTTCCTTTTCATCTTTTTAAGAAAAACACATTTCAAGTCCTTCATGCATTTCTCAACATACAAGCATCATATATACACATTTAAAGTCTAACGATTAAGAAAAACTTTTAAGTATACTTAGCAAATAAGTAGAGATATTCTATGTACGAGTTTTATACTTAGAGAGAGTGGTTAGGAGTATTCTACCGTTCTTCTTGGCGGTGGTGACCGCTACGGAAAGTTAGTCGGAGATCGGGCAGAGTAACTTCCTACGGCGGTCTTCCGGTAGCTTCGAAAGAGAAAAGATTTCTCTTGAAACTCGTTCTTGACTACACTATCTAACTTTTTGGATCGAGAGGGTGGTTGAGTGGCGATTTTGTGGCAGTCTTGGATGAATTTCTTGAAGAACTCAAGAAGAAATTCAAGAACAAGAAAAACAAAGTAAGAACACTAATATTTTTCTAGAAAGAAGTTGGAGAAAAGGATTGGTGTGAGTTGAAATGAAGTATGAGGTGGTATTCATAGCAAAAGTCTTGATTATTATTCAATAAATAAAATTTTTCCTAACAATTATTATCCAATGGATAAAGGAATATTGGCGAAAATTTTGAAATGACTAGTCATGAAAATCTATTGTCCAAGGGATAATATTTTTCATATCATTTATTGTTCAATGGACAGAGAATATTGGTGAAAATTTTGAAATGACTAGTCATGAGAATCTATTGTCCAATGGATAATATTTTCCCTAACATTTATTGTCCAATGGACAAAGAAATATTGGTGAAAATTTTGAAATGACTAGTCATTGGAATCTATTATCCAAGAGATAATATTTTTCCTAACATTTATTATCTAATAGACAAAGAATATTGGTGAAAATTTTGAAATGATTAGTTATGAGAATCTATTGTCCAAGGGATAATATTTTCCCTAACATTTATTGTCCAATGGACAAAGAATATTGGTGATAATTTTGAAATGACTAGTCATGAGAATCTATTGTCTAAGGGATAATATTTTCCCTATCATTTATTGTCTAATGGGTAAATGGGCAATATATGGACTTGTCTTGTCCTAAGTTGATGTTGCTTGCAAGAAAGAATATAATAATGGGCTAGGGTTATGCTTAAAGTAGTCTAAAATGGGTTGTCATGTAGTACTAAGCTTGAGTGTACACTAAGTAGCTTATTAGAGTGGACAAAACACATGCACACACTCCACCTCTCCCTCTCACTTTTGGCCTCTCTCTCTCTCTCTCTCTCTCTCTCTCTCTCTCTCTCTCTCTCTCTC
>BPLS01025741.1:15323-27704 GCA_019656275.1 Rhododendron kiyosumense
CAACCAACAAATTTCCATTGTGAGGAATATCGAGTCTCGTAAATGTTTTAAAGAAAAGCCATAGACAATTACAACCCAGACGAGGAAGACGCAAAAGGATCCATTTTGACTGCCAAAGCTACTGCCCATCCCAATAATCATTTTGTTTTTTGCTTCTTTAGCCTGTATTTCTGAATTACCATGTGCCTCAATAAGAAGTTAACTTGCTTTGAACTTTTTGTGCTTGTTAAGTACTACTAATCAAGTTCTGAATTTCTACAGAAACAGTTGAGGAAAGAACTACAGAATATGGACAAGAGGGGATCTTGCAATCTTAATTGGAAGAAAAATAGCATATCCTTTCAACTAGCAGTCTCACAATATACACATACACCAACTAAAAAAATGATAGGCCAAAATCAATAGCTGCCATAACATAGCAACACAACGGGTAGCAGAATGCAGCAGTAGCAGAACACTTACAATTAGCAGCAGCTTACTACAATGCCCAACACAAAAGATAGGCCAAAATCAGGAAAAAACATCTACATTCCAAGGGACAACCCCCCATAGGTAGGCCAAAATCAGAAAAAAGAAATTACAGTTACAAATACCAGTTCCAAATCGCAGTTCCAAAGTGGTACACCAATCCATCCTTCAAGCAGAATAGACAATATTATCAATAGAAGAACGGTGCAAGTTATATGTGCAGCATTTTATAATAAACACTTACAATCATCGTCATAGTCAATGCCGTCGTTGTCGTCGTCTTCGTCATTCAACCTAGCATTTTGCGAAGAGCTAACAAAAAAAAGAGAGTTAAATTGCAAATAATGAAATAATTAAATTTACATTACAAATATTAAACACATACGTGCTGAGAAGTTGTGGACAATTCCTTTTGTTGTGCGATTGCCCAGTTAATCCACAATCGTGACAACGCCTAGCCTTCTTGGCAACTTTCTCTTTCCCTCCCTTGAGTCGTTTACCACAACCCTTTGCCCTCACTTGAAGCGGTTCTTTCAAACCATGGTCACGAATAATTGGCACTTGGATAGCACTCCTTTCACCATCTTGGCTTACTTTGTTCATGTCACACAGCTTCTTATGACCCAAACTCAAATGTTCTTCCACAAATTCTGTTCCATCCTCAGTTATCATGGCCTTATCAATTAAAGTAGAAGCAAGTTTGAAGAGTCTATTTCGCCGCTCTAACAAAGACTTGTCACATATTTCTTTCATGCCTGGACCTACGTCATCTGTAACTCGCATCGCCTTCGCTGATTTTGTCCACCTCCGCAAGATGTATTCATTAGGCAAATCTTCAATTTGCATTCTAGAAAAGTAAGCCAAATGTGCCGACAAGGAATTCTGGCACACTCAAACATTTTACAACTACAACTGACATGGTTGGACGACTTATCTACAACAATCTCACGAACCCTCGAACCACTCCCCTTTATCCTATGAATGGCGTACACAACCCGATGTTCATCCTCATTTTTTGCCATCAGCTTATAAGCAGTATTTTGAAACAGCTCATCTTGAAACATGTAAAATATCTCAATTGTATACAATTCACTCATTGTTTCCTCCACGGGGTACATACTTTTCAAGTTTGGCCTCTCATTCACATCTTTATGATCCTTGTCCAACTCATTATGTCGTATATGTGCCAGTACCCTCTCAAACCGCATCACAAATTCCAACAATGAATTTTTTTTAGACACATACCTTTTGAAGAATGAATGAGTAATTTTGGCTCTTTGACTACTAGTCATGTGAGTAGAAAAAATGTGTCTCACGTATGCGGGAACTTATCTCTCACGAATTTCGTATAAGTTTTGTAACCAATCATTGCCTGATAAGTTAGATTTCTTTACCCCCTCTACCCAACCAGCCTCGAACTGTTCAGGAGTCTCGGAATTCCATATACAATTCTTGAATTCCTCATAATGTTCTTTGTACGCTAATGCATTTATTTTTTCAGAAAACTTATTCGTGATGTGCCACATGCAATACCTATGAAGTGTATTCGGAAGAGCACTAGCAATTGCTTTTGTCATTGCAAGATCCTGATCAGTTATGATCATTTTGGGAGGGCCTGCAGGCATTGCTTTCAACCATTCCTTGAAAAGCCACTCAAAAGTCTCAGCTGTTTCATCACATAAGAATGCACACCCAAAAAGAGTAGTTTGTCTATGGTGATTAACTCCTAGAATAGGTGCGAAAATCATAGAATAACGGTTTGTGCTATACGTAGTGTCAAACACCACCACGTCCCCAAAATACTGGTATGACTTTCTAGCGGTTGCAGCCGCCCAAAAATAATGTGTCATCCTATCCTCATCATCTTTCTCGATTGTAAAGTAAAACCGTCGTCCTTTGCTTTTTCAGATTGAAAATACTCATACATCAAATTGGCATCATGTCCATCTACCATCATCTTCTTATCCCTTTTATAATTATACAAATCTTGTTGTGAGCATCCAACATTTTCAAGACCTCCCGATTCCAACTCAAATATAGCCATTTGTTGACAAGTTGGCACATTTGCCGCTGAAAATTGTTCTACTAAAGCTTTTTTGGCAATTGACACCTTACGATGGGATCGAAGCAAATGCGTCCTCCTCGGAGATGTAAGTGGGTGATTATGAACATCGAAAAATTGGGAAACTACATACTTTTCACCCTTTTTCACAACAGCCAATCTTGCACGACAATTCTCTTTTCTTATCCCTTGACGCCATTTGTGTGGTTGAGTACTTTTTTGGACCGTCACCCCTTGTTTGAAACAACAAAACTCCTTCCTAACGATTACATTTTCGTTGGCTCTACTCTTTCTGCTAGAATGTGCTCGGGTACCAAATCCACCTTCTTTAGCATAACAGTTGTAAAATTCCTTAACTTTCTGTAAACTACCAAACTCTTGATTAATTTTGGGTATGAGGTCATTCTTAACTTGGGGAGTGTAAAGCGCTTGTGAAGAATTTGCAGATAATTCACACAGCATACTACAATCCAAAAGAATAAACAATATGGACACTGTTAGCATACTACAATCCTAATTTTTAAACCCCAGGAGGGAGGGAGAGAGAGAGACAGACCTTGGTTATTGGACGGTCGGTGGCGGCATAACACTTTCTTCTTGTCGATCGGTCTCCTTATCTGGTCGGAAAAAAAGAAGAAGACATGAACATATTTTCAAATCAGTGCGAAAATTTTGATTTTCTCAAACAAACCAGTGAACATATTCAGTGTACAAACATATTCCTCCTGATGTGAGTCACTCTCATCATCATCACCCTAACTCAAAATTTAAAAAAAAAAAACTATACAGTTAATGACAAGCCTAATTTTTTAGTCAGAGAGAGAGAGAGAAATTGACCTTGGTGCGTCGTCATTGTCGTCGTCATGCCCACGTTCAATTTGTTCTTCGTTCTTCGGAAAAATAACTTAAATTCGAAAAAATAACATAAACCATAAGAACTACTGTAACATAAATCAGAAAAAAATCAGATATTCAAAAAAAATCAGATTTCCAGATTTCCAAGGGGAAAAGGATCATTCACATCTTTATGATCCTTGTAATTTCTTTTTTGATTTTCTCAAACCAACCAGTGAATAGATTCTGTGACCCTATTGTTACCACTTAAACGTTTCTTTCTCATTATTCAAGGTGCACTAAAACCACTCTTGTATGTATTCATGATTCACTGGAGAAGGGGAAAAAAAAAAAAACAGCAAATTGGAAAGAAAAAAAAATTCCAGTGTGTATACAAACATATTCTGTGTACAAAATATCCGATGTGTACAAAAAATCGGATGTGTACAAACAGAAAATTCTGTGACCCTATTGTTACCACTCTCATCATAACTCGAAATTAAAAAAAAAAAAACTAAACAGCTAACGAAAAATTAACATAAATCGTAAAAAGTAACATAAATCAGGGAAAAAAAAAATTCAAACGAAATCAGATTTTCGAAACTAAAATCAGATTTGCAAGGGGAAAGGGTTAATCTTGTCGGGGAAAAAAAAATCAGATTTTCGAAAACTACAAAAAACCCTAAAAATTGGGGGTTTAACAGATTGACTGAGAAAGAGAGAGATACCTCATCGAAGGTCGAGTCTTCGTTGTCCTTGTTCGTCGTGGGTGCGTGTCTTCGTCGTCTTTGTTCGTCGTTCCAAACAAAACCGTAGTTTACACCGGGTTCAAAGAGATAGAGAGAGTCAGCGAGAGAGGGAGAGGTTGCGAGACGGCCAGAGTGAGATAGAGAGCGAGATATACCTAGAGAGGTGAGGTTTTGAACGGATCTGAAGAGGAAGGGCCTGTCGTTCGTCGTCCCCTCTCTCTCTCTCTCTCTCTCTCTCTCTCTCTCTTCTCTCTCTATTTGGTCGCCTGGAATGGAATGAGGCGTGAGGAGATTTTTTGGGGGTCTTAACCCGTGTGTAGAACCCGGACACATATTACCCGACCCATGGGCTACTATAACCCGCGAATTGCACTTTAAAATCTGAGCCGTTGGATCTCATCCAACGGCAGCAAATTGGAGTCCGCTTTTTAGGAATATGAGGACGCCCTCATTAGATGGGGAGAGTGTGTGTGTGTGTGTGTGTGTGTGTTATGTATATGCACACACATGTTTCTAGGAAAGTAACCCTAGAATAATTAGGCTTAAGGTTATACTCTAGGTTTGCATGCATGGCATGGCTAGTCTTGCTTCTTTTGGAAGAAAAATAATGGCTTCTTTGGCCCATGACTTTGTCTAGTCATATCAAGGCTTCATTGGCAACCTAACTACTATTGACCAATGATCAAAAATTTCCCTAGCATTTATTAACCAAAGGGTAAAGGAATATTGGTGGCAATTATGGCTTGGAATGACTAAACATGGGAATAAAAATGATTACTCCTATGGTATGACTAGTTTTGTCAAGTATATATATACATTGGCAAGCCTAATATCTATTATCCAAAAGATAATATTTTTCCTAATATTTGTTATCCAATGGATAAAAGAAATATGATGATAGGTATGGCTAGGCTTGCTGCTTTTGGAAGCAACATGATGGCTATGACTTGTCTTGTCCAAGTCATACACACATTAGCAAGTCAAATGTTCTATTGTCCAAGGGATCAAACATTCTCTAACATTTATTACCCAATGGATAAAAAAGGTAATGGTTCTTAAATGATTTGTCTTGTCAAATCATTGGTAAGTCTTATCCTCATCATCCAAGGGATAAAAATTTCTCTAGTAGTTATTATCCAATGGGTAGAGAGGAAATGATGATAAGTATGACTTTGATATGTCCAATCTAGATTCTCATTATGGCAAGTCCTTCTCTTATTACTCAAGGAATAAAAAATAACCCTAACAACTATTGTTCAATGGGCAAAGAGGAAAATGATGGAAAGAAATATATTCTTGGAAGAAATATTCTTTTGAATGTGACCTTTCAATGGAAAGAAAGGACAAAACACTTTCTAGGAAAGTGACTTGACCAAGCTTACTTCATTTGGAAGTAAAGTAATGACGTGGTCTATAATGACTTGTCAAATCAATGCTTATTGGCCATCCAAACTCTATTACCCAAAGGTTACAAGTTTTTCTAGCAATTATTATCCAATGGGTAAAATGATTATCTCTCTAGGTCCAAAAGGTTCAATATGGTTGGGGGGGTCACAAGGCTCAAAGATGGTCAAAAAGGTCCAATTAGGGTTAGGGAAGTGTAATTAGGAGAAATGGTAGTTCGGTCCCTCCAACTAATCGGTTAGAACTCATTCCATTTGCCAATTAGGGCTTCTAGTCAAGTAATATAATTTTAAAGATTTTATTTAACTCGCTAGGAAAATATACAAATACTTCTATAAGCATACTTGCCTTTAGAAAAGGACTAGATCGTCCGACGTGAAAAGATAAAATTTTACAAGTCTCAAATCTAATTATGACGGATTATTGAAGTTAAAAAGGAATTTTAAAAGTAATTCCAAGTAATTAAAATAAAATTCAAATTTTTAACGAAATTTTTATTTATCAAAAATCAGGGTCGTTACAATCTATGCCCCTTAAAATAATTTCGTCCTCGAAATTAGGTACACGCTCGGATTTGAATAGGTGAGGGTAATTCTTCCCTTGCGGTTGAAGTTGTCTGAATTCGTAGGCTACGACCTTTCCTTTCTGCATTAGCACGCAGCCCAAGCCCTTTCTTAGCACGTTGCAATAGACCGTATAGTCTACACCCCGCTCGGCGCACTGGTTATTCTCTTCTTCAGTTCCCTAAAAGATTTCTCACAGATTTCATTTCAATCCAGCTTCACTCCTTTCTAAGTCAGCTTGGTCATTGGTTTGGCTAGGGTTGAAAAATCTTGTTTAGGAGACCCAAGGAGACTGCCGGAGCATTTGTCTGCCCGAATAACATCACTACAAACTCGTAGTGTCCGTATCTTGTATGAAAGGCTGTCTTAGCGTTATCCTTATGTTAGATCCTTAATTGATGATGGTTTGTTAGAAAATTGATCTTGGAGAAACAGGTCGCTCCTCTCAATTAATCAAAAAGATCATTGGTCCTAGGCAATGGATATCGGTTCTTGACTGTGACTTGGTTTAACCTCCTATAGTCGATACATAGTCGAAGCGTTCCTTATTTCTTCTTCACAAACAATGCCGACGCTCCCCATGATGACGTACTCGGCCTGATGAATCCTTTGTCCAAAAGTTTCTTCAATTGGGTCTTGAGCTCTATTAGTTCGGTAAGGGCCATCTGGTGCTGTCCCCGATTGGAGTTCTATAGAGAAGTCTATCTCTCTTTGGGAAGGTAAGCCAGGAAGTTCTTCAGGGAAAATATCAGTGTACTTGCAAATGATATGTGGTAATCCCACTTCCATTCCATCAGCTTCTTCCAATTGGAGACTAGCGAGCTATCCTAATAGTTGGTTCTGCTCTTCAATCTTTTCGTCACCGAACTCACCGTCTGTCTATCCCCTTTAAAAGGAAACGAGTCCTTCCTAGGGTATAAGCTGTCACTATCTTCTGTGGCAATCTTAGACCGCTCGATGAGCTGATCGTAAGTCCATCCCTAGGATTACGTCGAAATTCGCCATGTCGATCACTCTAAGATCGTAGGTTAGGCATAGGTTGGCTATTTATAGTTCGCACCCTCTATGCACTAGACTAACAGTTATACTCCCCCCAATGGTGACGTTACTTTCACGTTTGTACTTAGGGGTTCTATTTCTAGTGCTAGAGCAGTTACGCAGGCAGTAGATATATATGAAAACAAGGCTTGCACACAGGTATTATAGTAGCGTACCTTGGATCACAGAGGGATCTTACTCATGTGCCTCAGTTTGTAGTGCAAAGATTTGCCCTCTAGTGCTTTGCTGGTATCCCACGGGCTGCTTTCCCCTGTTCTGCCCATTCTGTTGCTGCGATGGGCCTCCAAGATTTTGCTTCACAAAATCGGCCTGTCCAGGTTGTTGAGCTTTTTGATTTCCAAAGCTCTCATTCCCCTCTTTCTGAGGTTGCGGGCATTGGCGGCTGTAATGGCCCATAGCCTGACAGTTGTAACATTTAATTGTCGCCAAGTCCCGATTGCCCCTCTGCGTTTCGCCGCTTCCGGATGTAGCAGTCCTCCTAGGCTGGTTGCTTTGAGGTGGTTTAAAGGGTTTGGTGGGGTAGGGTCCACGGTTGTTGTTAGGTGATTGGGTTCGGATTGGTTCACCGGTGCTATTATTTGCCTTCCTCCACCGGGTTTTGAAGTCAGTCTCCTCACTTTCTAGCCAAAGAGCACACTTCACAACATCGGCATAGATGGTAAAGGCTTGAGCTACCACAGCCCTGCGAGCAGTAGTCAGCCCCCACTCGAACCTTCTGGCCTTCTTGTCCTCAGTTGGTATGGAGGTTAAGGCATAACGGGACAGTTCCTCATATTTGGCTGTGTACTAAGTAACGGTCATCGTTCCTTACTTCAGGTTCAAGAATTCCTATTCTTTGGCTAGGCAAAGGGCTGCCTCTATCAGGTCCTACCAGTAGCGGGCTTCCCTTTTCAGCTGGTATGTGGCTAAAGCCACTCGATCTCCGTCCTGGGTAATCCCTAAGGTTCTGAGGATCATCTTGACCTCGTTCAGCCATGTCTCGGCCATGACAGGGTTGGTGTCTCCGTGGAAGGTCGGAGGTTGGCGGTTGCAGAACTTGTTCATCGCTCGAGTTCGGGTCATAGGTCCGTCATCGTGGTTTTGGCGGTTAGTGTTCAAGGCGGTTATGAACGCTTGCATGATTTGGGTTAGGTCGGGGTTTGCGTTAGAGGGTCCTCCATTATCGTGTCCTAGCCCATTGCGTCGGTTCGCCATTTAGGAGTAGAAATCGAAAGGGGAAGGTTTTAGTCTAGGTAAACAATTTTCCTTTTTCAAAAGTCGAAAGTTGTTTATCAAGTAGTATGCAACAGTACTCTCTTAATAAAAGCAAGCTTTTCACAAATAAGCAGGAAATACAATCATAAGCATAGAGTTCCACTATAATGGTAAGTAGGGATACAAGGATAAGCACGTACGTGTATAGAGATTAAGAAACATATAAGAATAAGTTGTAACTGAATAAGCCCTTTATTAATAACATAGGAATAGTACAGGTTAGGAGATTTCTTAAACAGATAGAAGTGATCCTAGTTTCTGACATCCTACATCCTGAAGGATTACAATTGCTCCTAGGTTGGCCTAAGATATCCCTAATTGGCGTCCTTAGTCGGCCTAATTGGGTCTCGCCCTCCTCGAGATTCCCTACCATCTTTCATCGAAAGCTTGGCGCAAACAACGTTCGTATTCTTTTATGATCGCTGCGAGTGCGACGGCCACAACAAGAGCCCAGTACAAGAAGATGTTGAGATGGTTATTCTCGGCGAAACACCGTGGCATGCTTATTATAAGCACCGCACAAAACAAAATGAGGATGAAGAGTTGCATCCATAGGGTTTGGATTGTTATGGTTAGTTCGGCTAGCTCGATTTCTTGGAATACGACGTCTTCCGAAAATCCTCGTCGTCGGGTTGCCATGGCTCGGTATGATAGGATAGCGATTTGGAGGGGTTAAGATGGTGTGGGAGATGAAGAGATGGAAGTGGTGGTGGAATATATATAGGGGCGGAAGAAGTGTGTTGAGGAGGGAAAGGATTTGAAATTTGAAAATTTTGAAATTTTGAAGTTTGGAAAGTGCGGTTTGCCGCGCCTAATGGGGTTATGCTCGGTACTCGGTGCTAGGTTTCGCTCTCGTCTTTTAAGAGGCGTGGAAAAATATTTATCCAACAACGGCTCCTCAACGAACTAGTAAATAAAAATTGCTCAACGGATAGTGTGTGATAGTACTCTTTTAAATAAAAGAAGCTTTTCATAGGTAAAAGAGAGATACAATTATAAGCATAGAATTCTACTACAATGGTAAGTAAAGACCTACAATAAGATTCTTCTTAATACAGGTTGGAACGATCCTGCATACTTCTAAGTGGTCCGATTTGCCTTAGGTACCATAAGTGTGACTACAACTCTTGGGACCTTATTCTAATACTACTACACTGTGCTACCCCACAATAGTTAACAGGTTGACTAAGTGGTTTATCTTCAAGGAAAATTTTAACCTCAATTAGTAACGTTTTTAGGCAAAGGTTTACTAACACCAAAAATGTTTTCAAGTTTCTAAGTTCCACATTCGATTCTTGATTTAAGTTATCATTCAATTGTTCAGGAATTCCTAGCTCGGTTGTACTGCCAATTCCACGCCTTGCTTCAATCCGAAGATTGTTTTGACAGAATTTCACCCAATTAGGGACGGTAAACTTAAACTCAATTCACGTTTGTGCAACGGTCAATCTTTTCTTATGGTCTAACCATTCTACCTTTGGCCGAGGTTTTGAATCTAAAGTTTTAATAACAAGTTGTAACGCCCCGAATTTTGGGTACGTTATATAGACAATTTTATTGAAAATCTAAATAGAGTCTGGCTCTTTATTACATCACAACCTTCATAAGAGTACTCTTATTACAAAGGGGGGAATTAGGGTTCCTAACTATAGCTCCGCCTGTTCCTCCATCCTATCCAGCTCTTCAGCTCCAAAGGCCTCCAAGGTGTGCAGTTCACCTCGATCATCTACAAAGTCTAACACATTATACCAGCGTCGCCACCGATATAATATGTCAGGGTCACCAAAGATAATACCATGAGCTACAAGAGCTCAGCAGAATAATCCTATACCCACTAATCCTTAACTTACAAACAATAAATTATATACAACAGACAGTAATAATAACACATCCACATTTGCTATTCAAACTAACGTTGGTGTCCATGAGTTTCTGTGTCTCTCCTACACGACTCATCGTAGACCATGTCATCATTTTCACTTTACTTTTCCAAATCAACATTTCTAAAATCATTTTTAACACACCCAATCTCGGTTCCGCCGTTCTGGGTTCCCGAGTATCCTCACAATGGTTCCGCCGTCCCAGGTTCCCATTGGCACACAAAATTTGCATTGGCTCCTCTCCGCGGATAACCAAGCCATATTACCAATGAGGCTACCATGTCCGGCCCCGTTGGTAATCTTCACAATGGGCTACCAAGTCCGGCCACATTGCAAGTTTTCATTCACACAATGGGCTACCAAGTCCTTCCACGTTGCGATTTTCGTAATCCACACGATGGGCTACCAAGTCTGGCCACATCGCGGTTTAACATATACACAATGGGCTACCAAGTACGGCCACATTGCGGTTTTTCATACACATAATGGGCTACCAAGTCCGGCCACATTGCGGTTTCAAAACATGTCTTGTCATTAACCACACCCTAGGTGTCATGTTTCTACTTTTTCGATTTCTGTGTCTCGTTTTCATGCATAGACTCCGCCGTAGGACTTTTCACATACGAAATCATAAATCATTCATTGTAATCTAGCAAGATCATCCAACTCTATATTATTTAGCATGATCAAATCATAACTAAAGCATAACGCCACATGTACGGTATCATGCCCTCGATTTTCAAGATAAAAAAAGATAGCTTTTCATAAATAAAACTCCTCACATTATCTTACATAATACCCCAAAAGAAATCACCATGTCCTAATCATTAAATTACAGATCCAACTCCAAGAGTTTGAATATATTACATCATAAAAGAAATAGAGTTAAGGTGCTATAACATTCCCAAAACATGTTTATCAAAAGTCCATAAGTCTCTTTTGCCACTTCTTTCGAAAATATGCACTTGAATGCATACACTTCGCTCCATTCTACTGCTCCGGGTTCACACCTGAAAAATGATAGGTTGAGCTACACTAGCCCAGTAGAGAAATCTACACAACCATTATATGCAAATGGGAGGATAGGTAGAATGAAAAACAGAAGCAAGGTACGGTATCTCAGAGGAGGAACAGAACACGACTAGTAATTGTTCCAACGTCGACGACACAAATGAAATACCATGACTACACACCAAGACTTTAGGTTAACCATAACACCCTATTCCGAATACCCTATCCACCCATTGACTTCACTTTAGTCATAACGTCACACGTTTAAAGAAAAAGACCTGTTGGTACATGAATTGATGGTGTTGTTTCGACAACCAATCATTTTTCTCGTACATTCATCAAACAAACCCTTACGTTTACTTATATACATTACCGTTGCAATCTCACATCACACGTCATGAGCAAGTGCTCTTTCCGGGCTGTTTATGAAGTCCCGCTATTCCCAACAAATACTTCCTCCACTAAATGAACTAAATCACATCACATAGTATAGGTCTCCATACCATAATTCCTCCAATACACCTCACAACTCAATCATTCATCTCAGTTACATATAACGAACTCACGACGAAGACTTTTTCACATAGTAGTAGCTGTAATAGTAATAGGGATAATCCGACTTCATTCAACTCATAATCATTACACCATTCATTCTTCATATAAGCATTCACATATCAAAGGATATTCTCTCGCAACGGTTAATAGATTTTCACCTTACAACTCATAAAACCATACAATTTATGCAGATGATGTATCACATATCAAACATAAGAAAAATGTCTCACATACCCATGCCTAGCGTTGCTTAACTCAAAGAAGTGTCCTATGTGTTTGTTTCTCACATTGCATGTCAACACATACAACCTTCGCCCACCTATATTTCTTATGTTCTCTAAACCCTCGTTTCAGTGTCACAGGACTCATACAGAACCCAACGACCACCACAAAGCCTGGTATACCACTAGCCTCGTCAAACCACTCAATTAAGTACATAAGAGAACCTAAGAACATCCGTGTCTCACTCAAACGATTCTAAGGAAAAGGATTTTCCAACATATACGAACATATCTTTCTTATTTTGGCTACCAAATCTTATC